>PVJI01002209.1:0-152104 GCA_004026765.1 Micronycteris hirsuta | reverse complement strand
AAGAATGAAACACGTTAAGAGTAAAATTTGAACCAAAATATCTGATGAGCACCTTGAAAACTCTCTGAGAATTGCAACTACTATCAAACCAGGTATTGATGCAGTAGTTTCTCAAGTACAAT
Source organism: Micronycteris hirsuta (assembly GCA_004026765.1). NCBI lineage: Eukaryota > Metazoa > Chordata > Mammalia > Chiroptera > Phyllostomidae > Micronycteris > Micronycteris hirsuta. The sequence continues at coordinate 151,982 of PVJI01002209.1, read as the reverse complement.
GTCAAACATCCCACTAGTTTTATGTTGCCCTCTTTTCTTTCACTTTTATTTTATTTTTTTCAAGGGTAGTTCAGTACTTTATTTATTTTAAATCACCTGAAATTTAAATCTATCCAAATTACTCTTTACCAATATTCTGTTAAAATTCTTGAGCAATTACAGTCTTTCTTGTACACCACCATTTAGAAAACTATTAAAGTAATTAATTATAAGGAACTTTTTAAAAAGTATATTTTATTGATTATGCTATTACAGTTTACCCATTTATTTCTTCTCTTTATCCCCCTCTGCCCTGTACCCCCATTCCCTCCAGCATTCTCCCGCCCTTAGTTCATGTCCATGGGTCATACATATAAATTCTTTGGCTTCTCCATTTCCTATACTATTCTTAACCTCCCCATCTATTTTGTACCTACCATTTATGCTTCTTAGTCCCTGTACCTTTCCCCCCATTTCTCTCCCCTCCCCCTCCCCACTAATAACCCTCCATGTGATCTCCATTTCTGTGATTCTGTTCCTGTCCTAGTTGTTTACTTAGTTTGTTTTTGTTTTTGTTTTCTTAGGGTCAGTTGTTGATAGTTCTGAGTTTGTTGTCATTTTACTGTGCATAGTTTTGATCTTCTTTTTCTTAGATAAGTCCCTTTAACAAATCATATAATAAGGGCTTGGTGATGTTGAATTCCTTTTACTTGACCTTATCTGGGAAGCACTTTATCTGCCCTTCCATTCTAAAGGATAGCTTTGCTGGAGAGAGTTATCTTGGATGTAGGACCTTGTCTTTCATGACTTTGAATACTTCTTTCCAGCTCTTTCTTGCCTGTAAGATTTCTTTTGAGAAATGAACTTATAGTCTTATGGGAACTCTTTTGTAGCTAACTGTCTCCTTTTCTCTTGCTGCTTTTAAGATTCTCTCCTTCTCTTTAATCTTTGGTAATTTAATTATGATATGTCTTGGTGTGTTCCTCTTTGGGTCTACCCTGTTTAGGATTCTCTGAGCTTCTTGGACTTGTATGTCTATTTCCTTCACTGGATCGTGGAAGTTTTCCTTCATTATTTGTTCAAGTGAGTTTTCAATTTCTTGCTCTTCCTCTTCTCCTTCTGGCACTGCTATGATTTGGATGTTGGAATGTTTAAAGTTGTCCCAGAGGTTTCTAAGCCTCTCCTCATTTTTTTTAAAAATTCTTGTTTCTTCATTCTGTTCTGGTTAAATGTCTATTTCTTCCTTCTGTTCCAAATGATTGATTTGAGTCCAGGTTTCTTTCACTTCACTGTTGGTTCCCTGTATATTTTCCTTTATTTCACTTTGTAAAGCCTTTACTTCTTCCTTTATTTTGTGGCCATACTCAATCATTTCTGTGAGTATCCTCATTACCAGTGTTTTAAACTCTACATCTGATAAGTTGTCTATCTCCTCATCGCTTAGTTCTTTTTCTGGAGTTTTGATCTGTTCTTTCATTTGGGCCATATTTCTTTATCTTGGTGCACCTGTTACATTGTAAGAGGTGGAGTCTTGTTTATCCACCAGGGCAGGGCAACCCACTTCAAGGCATTGTGGCACTGTTTGTGGGAAAGGGGTTAGAGAGGGAACAATGCTGCTTGCTTGCCTCTCACCCCTGCTTTCTGTCACTTCTCTTGCATCCTACATGCAGATCGCACCTTTTCAGGTGCTGCTCTGGTGTTGATTCCCATTTGGTTAAGCTTGTGTACATTGTAGGATCCCGTGGATGCCTCCAACAGACTCTCCTGTGAAACTGACAGTTTCTCTCACCCCAGCAGCCCCCACAGATTTTTACAGCCAGAGGTTTTGATGCTTTATTTTCTTGGCACAAGAACCTTGGGTTGCATGGTCTGTCTCACTCCCCAGTTGTTCCTCCCATAATGCAAGTGTGGGGCTGCCCAGATCACCAGCCACTGTCTTACCCTGCATCCTCTTCATTCTGCCTGCCCATCTCCACTCCTTCTACCAGTCTAGATGAATGATTTTTTCTTTAACTTATTGGTTGTAGGACTTCAATATAGTTTAATTTTCTGGCAGTTCTTGTTTTTTTTTTTCTTTATTGGTTGTTATTCTTATTTTGTTTGTGCAGAGGAGCGAAGTGTATCTACCTATATCTACTTCTTGGCTTGAAGCCCTCTTTTACTTTTATAATAAAATAAAATAGAAAAGAAACATCAATGATGTCTTATTATTTAGATATGACATTTTCTATATTAGTAATCACAAACTTGGTACCTGCTTGACAATTTTAAAAGATTTTTGAAAGGGCCACTGCATAATTAGGGTTATTATGTGAGGATTTTTTTTTTTTTTTTGCTTACCTGTGGTGGCGGATATCATGAAAATTATGTACAGACCTTTTTTTGCTCATGAGTTTTCATTAGTGTTTGTGTATTTAATGTATGGCCCAAGACAACCCTTCCAGTATGGCCCAGAGATGTCTAAAGTTTGGACACCCTAATTTAGACCCTGGTCACATTTTAATTTATATTCTTGTATATGTATCTTTGTACATTTTTCCTGTAGTTTGTTAGGGAATCATCTTACAAGTAGAATTCTTTTTTTTTTTTTACTTTTATTTTACGTGTTTATTTTTAATTTCCAATTATAGTTAACAGTCATTATTTTATAAAAGTTTTACATGTACAGCCTCAGCATAGTAGCTAGATATTTATTATTTACCTATTTGTTTAACTTTATTTTTTATTGTTGACACCATTACAGATGTCCCCATTCCCACCCCAATTTTGCCCACTGGTCTGGTACCTCAGCTTGTTGGGGTGTCATCACAATGTGCCAAGGTTGCAAGTTTGATTGCTGGTCAGGGCACATACAAGAATCAACCAATCAATAATAAATAAGTGGAAGACATCAGGTCAAGATGGTAACATGGGTAAACACGGCTCACCTCCTTATAAAACCATATCAAAATTACACCTAAAATATATAATAAGCATCACTCAGAACCATCACAAATCTAGTTGAATGTAAGTCTGATAACTATAGGATTAAAGAAACCACATCCATCCAGACTGGTAAGAAGGTAGAGTAACAGAATAGACTAGTCCCACACCCATGTGTGGTGGATAAAATTCAGGAGAGATATCTTGGGAGAAAGGAGTCCCAAGATACAGAGAGGGTTTTAATGGTTGCCAGATGAGAGGGGTTGTGAGGGAATGGGTGTAGAGGCGAAGGGATTAAGAAGTATAAATAGGTAGTTACAGAATAGCCATGGGGATATAAAGTACTGTATAGGAATGCAGGAGCCAAGAACATATGTGCATGACCCATAGTCATGAACAATGGTGTGGGGATTGCCTGAGGGAGTGGGGGATGCTTGGTACAGGGGTGCAAAGGGGGAAAAATTGGGGCTACTGTAATAGTGTAATCAATAAAAATAATTAAAAATAAATATATAAATAAATAAAGTAGAACTACAAATCTCTCTCTCTCTCTCTCTCTCTCTCTCTCTCTCTCTCTCCCTGTCCTCTGTATCCTTAAAATCAATAAATAATTATTAGGTCCTGGTCAGGTGATGGGGAACTTTGCCCACAGACCCCCCCCTTCCCCAATCCTCCATGGATGAGAATAAGTCTACCAAGACATGATCTTCTTGGGGAGGAAAGGTAGCCAATCTCTCAAAGGAGAAGGGCCAGAGCCTATTCCTCAATGGGCTTTTATTGGGTTCAATTTGCACAGGAATACTGGTAAAGCTCATCAATCATTGTCAGGCAGTAAGGATCAAACAATAGATAACGTTTAAAGAACTATCAGGGCTTATTCTGAGTCAGGGTCAGTTAGCTAAAGGGCCATAAAACTTTGGGAGACAAACTCATTTCATTCTTGGACCCTATCAGAAAATTGAGGACATTCTTAGCAAAGACGTTTTCACAGGATTTTATGCATTATTTCTTAGGCCTGATCACCTTGGGGAACCACCTGTTCCTCCCCAGGGCTGTAACACCCTCTGGCATTGTTTCAGGCTTAAGTCAGGCAGGGGAAGTAAGGCAGCCAAGAGATTAGGAGACTTCTCATAGACAGAAGGAGGACTCAGGCCATGTCAAAGCCGAGGGGTGAGGGTCCATCACCCCCTTTTTCTGCAGCCCCCCCAAGTCCTCCCCTGAGGGCCTCTTCATGACTGTGTCTGTCTTAGGCTGTCCCTCCCTTGAGGAATCTTACCAGTCATTGGCTAACCAGTCAGCCACCTGGGGCTAAGCAAGGTGAAGTAAAAGGGGGCAGAGGCTGGCGCCCCTGCCAGGAAGATAAGCTTTGTCTCCTTAGTGGCTTATGGTCCCAAGGTTTCTCACTCAGCCTTAGCTATGGGGAAGAGGGGCAGTCACAGCTTCTGAAACCAGGCAGGGTGGTTCCCAACAGTCTGGTAGCTTAGTTGGTTAGAGTATCCTCCTGATACACCAAAATTGTGGGTTAGATTCCCCAGTCAGGCACATACAAGAAAGGAATGCTTAAATAAGTGGAACAACAAATTGATGTTTCTCCTTCTTTCTCTTGCTCTTTTCTTCTCTCTCTAAAAGTCAGTTAATAAAAACTTTTTAAAAAGAAATAGAATTCTTAAGTCAGAAGGCTGCACTCTTCAGACTTAATCATAAAGCTGACTTGTCCTTTAGAAAGTCTGTACCAGTTTACATTCCCACAAGCAAGGTTTTAGTTCCTTCTTACACTCATTCACACCCTTCTCAATGGGTACCATATTGGTACTTTCATTATTTTTTTAAAGAAACTATTCTGTGTGTGTTTGTGTCTGTTTAGGTGTACAGTGAAGTCAACACTTTCAAAATCAGAGGGTTTTCCCTTAAGAACTGGATTTTCACTTTCTTTTGGTGCAAATATGCCAATGACTTTACTACATGCTCTTCTCTCTCCTCAAAAAAGACTAAACTCTTTGAGGACAGAATTTCTGCCTTTTGTTCCTTCTTACCCTTCTTGGAAACTAGTTCCAGCTGAGCTCCCATGAGAAAGCAGTGGTACATTGATGGTGAGGGAAATGTCCTGCCATCCAGGTCCTGCTCCACTTCTCTCTGTCCCAAATGGCTGACCCTGAGAACCTTATCTGGGTGTATCAGTCAGCTTGGGCTGCCCTAACAAATACTGCAGGCTGTGTAGCTTAAATAACAGAATTATATTTTCTCACAGTTCTGACCAGAGTTCCAAGATAAAGGTGTCAGTAGGGGTAGTTTTTTTCTTTCTGAGGATGCTCTCCTTGGCTTGCAGATGGTTGCCTTCTTGCTATGTCTTCACATGGATGCACATACCTCCCTTATATCCTTTGGTGTGTCCAAATTTCCTCTCCTTAGAAAGACACCATCTTGTGACCCATCCTGTGACTGTGGCCCATCCTACTGACCCCAATTTAACTTAATTACCTCTTTAGAGGTCCCATGTCTAAACGGTCAGATTCTGAGGGAGTAGAAATTAGGACTTGAACATATGAATTGGGTGCAGGGACACAATTCAGCTCATAACAATAGATCAGAGTCTTATCATCAATGGTGACAAAATAATGTGGAAATAAGGGTCAGTCCTCAGTCCTGTGGGAGGGGCCAGGCCCTGCTGGGACATGCTGCCTCTCCAAGATTAAGCCTGGTTTCATGGTCAGACATCATAAGACCAAGACTAAGGCCAACTGGGAAACAAATATAAAAACGAAGAGAGACCTACAAATCTAGTTTCCAAGAAATGCTCCTTGTGAGACCTCCAGGCCCTATCTCTTTCCGTCAGGGTTCTAGGAAGATAAAAATCTCCTCAGTGTCCCCTCTCCCGGTTTCAGGGTGGATGACACTATCTCCAGCCCACAGCAGTCTTCTTCACAGCTTTTTTTTTCTTTTCAACTTTTTATTATAAAAAATTTCTAACATACAGCAAATTTTCAATGAAAGAATCAATAATACCCATATAGCCACTTCCTAAGCCCAACAATGTCAACTCTTTGCCATGTTTGCTTTACCAACATTTCTCTTGCTTTTTAATTAAAAACATATTTTAAAGATTTTATTTATATATTTTTAGGGAGAGAAGAAGGGAGAAATAAAGAGAGGGAGAGAGACATCAATGTGTGAAAGATACATTAGTCAGTTACCTCTCACATACCCACAACTGGGGACCTGGCCCACAACCTACGTATGTGCCCCGACTGGGAATTGAACCAGGGACCTTTCAGTTTGCAGGCCAGCACTCCATCCACTGAGTCATGCCATCCAGGGCTCTCTGGCTTTAAAATGTTTTTCTTTTTTTTTGTGCTGAATCTTTGCATCTTTTTATTAATGTTAATTTTATTTCTGCTTATGAAAGTAATATAGACTCAGTGAAGATAATGTAAAAAATACAAAAAGCATGCAGTGAAACAGAAAAATCATCCATGTTTTCACCTTACAAAGACAACTACACATTACATTATGGTGTCTTTTTTTATACATACAAATAATTTCATAGTTGAGGTTACATAATACATATGGCTAGTAGGTTTTTTCTTTTTTTCTTTTCCAGTTACAGTTGACAAACAATATTATATTAGTTTCAGGTGTACACCCCAATGACTAGACATATAACTTACTAATTGATCTACTCAATACATCTCATACTCTTCTGATACCATTCATAGTTATTAGAATACTATTGACTATATTCCTTATGCTATATATTACATCCCCATAACTATCCTATAACTATCAATTTGTACTTCTTTTTTTTTTTTTTTTTTCAATTTGTACTTCTTAATCCCTCCACCTTTTTCACCCATCCCTCTAACCCTTTCTCATCTGGCAACTGTCAAAATGTCCTCCATATCTATGAGTCTGTTTCTGTTTTGCTTGTTCACTTATTGTGTTTTTTAGATTCATTGTTGATAGATATGTATTTATTGTCACTTTATTGTGCATATTTTTTATCTTATCTTTTCTTGTTAAAGAAGACCTTTTAACATTTCACATAATACTGGTTTGGTGGTGATGAACTCCTTTAGCTTTTTCTCATCTAGGAAGCTCTTTATCTGCCCTTCCATTCTAAATGATAGCTTTTAAGGGCAGAGTAATCTTGGTTGTAGGTCCTCACTTTTCATCACTTTGGATATTTTTTGACAATCCCTTCTGGCCTGCAAAGGTTCTGTTGAGTGATCAGCTGACATTCTTTTTTTTTTTAAGATTTTATTTGTTTACTCTTAGAGAGAGGGGAAGAGAGGAAGAAAGAGAGAGAGAGAAACATCAGTGTGTGAGAGATACTGGTTGCCTTTCACAAGGTCCCCAACAGGGAACCTGGGCTGCAACCCAGGCATGTGCCCTGACTGGGAATTGAACTGGCAACCAGTCCACTGAGCCACACCAGCCAAGGGAAATCAGCTCGCATTCTTATGGGAGAGCTCCCTTGTAAGTAAATAACTGCCTTTCTCTTGCTACATTTAAAATTCTCTCTTTGTCTTTAATCTTTAGCATTTTGATTATAATGTGGGTTCATTTTGTTTGGGATTCTCTGCACTGTCTAACCTTGTATGCCTATTTCCTTCACAAGGTTAGGATAGTTTTCTGTCATTATTTTTTCAAATAGGTTTTCAACATCTTGCTCTTTCTCTTCTCTGGCACACTCATTATGTGAATGTTGGTATGACTGTAGTTGTCCCAGAGACTCCTTACACAATCCTCATTTTTTGGATTCTTTTTTATTTTTGTTGTTTTGATTGGGTGCTTTTTTTTTCTTTTCAAACCACTGTTTTGATTCTTGGCTTTATCTTCTTTACTGTAGATTCTCTGTAATTTATTCTTCATTTCAGCTAGTGTATTCTTTATTTCTTCCTGGTTCTTTTTTATGGTTTTTATGTTATTTTTCTTGGTGATGGAGTTGCCTCCAAGTTTGTCTACTCTTCCCCTGAGTTCATCAAGCATCCTTATGACCAGTGTTTTGAACTCTGCATCTAGTAGATTGCTTGTCTCAATTTTGTTTAGTTATTTTTATGTTCTGTTTTGTTCTTTCATTTGTTTCTTTCTCTCCTCATTTTGGCAACCCCCCATATGTGTTTCTGTGTAATAGCTAGAACTACTACTTTTTTGTGTCTTGGTAGAGTGGCCTTATGTAGTAGGTGTTCTGTAGGGTCTGGTGGCACATCCTTCCCATTCACCAGAGCTTGGCATTCCAGGTGTACCCTTCCTGTGGGCTGTGTGAACTCTGCATTTGTAGTGGAGTCTTGATTGCTGTCGGCAAGTCAATGGGAGGGGTTTACACCCAGGCTGATCAATTGTGAGGACTGGCTCTGACCAGAATTTATATCAGCAGGGTTTTTGGTGTCTGTTGAGTCTGACCCTTGACTGTATCAGTTGTGGAGGTGGTTCGGTGGTGCTTAGATTTAGTTTGAAGCTATCCAATGAGTGTACTGGTTCTGGGGACTCCTGGGAGGTGCACCCAAAGGTCAGTCCACCTGTGTTCTGCCTGGGGCCACCTGACACAAGCTACAAAGCAATCTTCAAGTAACTGCTACTTTTGCTGGGCTTGGAGGTGCCCGGGAGGGGCCCAGCTACAAACCAAAGCCGGCTGCCACTACCACTGATCCTGGGGCACTTAACGAGAGGCCAAGGGCATGCTAAGGCTAGATGCTGCTTGTTTTGAGGGATTTTAGGAAAGTCTGAAGCATGAGCCAAGACAGGCAATTTCTATGGAAAAGCCACTGGAAACAGGTTGGTTGGGTCCACAAGTTGGGTGGGGCAGGGTCTCAGGGAATCACCAGGGTGGATGGAGACTCAGATATGGTGCCTTCTTGCCCGTTCTGTGAGGGAAGGCTCAGAAAAGGAACAATGGCCTCTGCCAGCACTTCTGTCTGGGAGAAACCTGCTCCTCCAGTTCTTGCTGTGATGCCAGACAGTTCAGTGAAGTTGCTGCCCCAGTGTGGGAACACAGATGGAGTAAGTTTGAGTAAGTCCATATGAGGGCCCTTTAAGAGGAATGTTGGGTCTCCAGAAGCCATCTCTCTCTTTCAGCCAAAATCCTCACTGGCTTTTACTGCCAAAAACTATGGGGCTTTCTCTTCCTGGCACTGGAACCCTGAGCTGGGGGCCCTGATGTGAGATTGCAATCCCTCACTCTTCACAGGGGACTTCCACAACCAAAATATACCTCCCAATTTTTAACCACCACAAGTGGGTGTGCGATCAAACTGTTCTGTGCATCTTTGTCCCTCCTACAAGCCTCCATGTGGCATCTTATCATTTTTTAAACATTTTTATTTACTGATTTCAGAGAAAGAGAGAGGAAGAGAGAGACATCATATGTTGTTCCACTTATTAATGCATTCACTGGTTGACTAAAAAATTTTTTTGTGTTTATTTTAGAGAGAAAAAGGGAGAAAGAGAGAGAAAAACATCAACTCATTCCACTCATTTATGCATTAATTGATTAATTCTTGTATGTGCCCTGACCAGGGATTAAAATTGCAACGTTGGTATATTACGATGATGCTGTCACCACCTGAGCTACCTAGCCAAGGTCTAGCTCATTTATAGCCTTAGTTGTAGGACTTCTCTTCAGCTAGATTTCAGGTGGTTCTGAATAATGGTTGTTCTGTTGTTTAGTTGTAATTTTGACATGGTTATGGGAGGATGTGAGTACTGCATTTACTTACTTTGTCATCTTGACCAGAAGCATAGTATCATTTTTTGAATGCACAAAAAGGTGCATAAAACAGAAATGTACAGCTTAATGAACTGTTGCAAAATTAACCTCCATGTGATTATCATTGAGAACAAAAATAGAACTTTGCCAGCACCCTAGACACATCCACACACCCCTTCCCAACCATGCTCCCTTCCTCTCTTTAAAGATAACCATTGCCCTGATTGAATGGTATGGTATATTAGTGCATGTTTGGGCATTTGATTTATGACAATTGTGGCACTGGAAAGCAGTGAGGAAAAGAAAGTATTTTCAGCAAGTAGACTGAATCAACATTTCTGGCAATGTTTATTCTTTATTGTTATACATTTTTATTAATAAATTTTACTATTCTTTATTATTAATTTTTCTTTTTGAATGAGGAGCATGCTATTTTTTTACAGTGCTGTGGACAAGTCAGGGAAGTGTAGAATTTTTAGAATATATATATATATATATATATACACAGACACACATATATATAGTTCACATCCATGGGTTGTAACATATATATATATATGTTAGAATACCATACCAACTGCATTATATAATACAGTAGTTACTAAAGGCAAGTCAGGGTAAAATTTTATTGCTAAAAATATTCATAGCAGATATACGTGTGGATGATGGGCTCTTCATATATACTCTTGATTTGTTCTCTCTCTTGATTTTCTTTATACTTTCACTAAGTGTCCATCAAAAACACTACACATTACTTCCATCTCTTTCTGAACTTTACATACAATAATTATACCACTTGCACTTATTTGTGTCTGTTTTCTTTAGTGGACATTATGTTTAGTAGATGCAGTTTGTGTTGCTGTGAAGTGTTGCATTACATGAATGCACCACAATTTATCCATTCTGCTGCTAATACACATTTTGATTGTTTACAGGGCTTGGGCTGTTTTGAGAGGGGAGGGGAATATTATAAATAATGCTTCTGTGAATACTCTTTTGTTTCCTAGTGCCTCATGCTTTTATGTTGGGTGTATAGGTGGAATGAAATTGTTGCATTACAGGATACACTTTGTTCAATATCACAAGTGCTGTCTGGCCCAGGAAGCACACACCAAGGCACATCGTTATTACATCACCCAAGATGAAAGATAAGGAGAGAATCTTAACAGCAGCAAGAGAAAAGGATACAGTTACCTACAAAAGAGTTGCCATAAGACTGTCAGCTGATTTCTCAAAAGAAACCTTACAAGCAAGAAGGGGTTAGAAAGAAGTGTTCCAAGTCATGAAAGGCAAGGACCTATATCCAAGATTACTCTATCCAGCAAAGCTTTCATTTAGAATGGAAGGTCAGGTAAAGTGCTTCCCAGATAAGGGCAAGTTCAAGGAGTTCATTATCACCAAGCCCTTATATGAAATGTTAAAAGGATTTATCTGAGAAAAAGAAGATAAAACTATGAACAGTAAAATGACAACAAACTCACAACTATCAACAACTGAATCTGCAAAAACAAAAACAAGCTAAGCAAACAAGTAAAACAGGAAGAGAATCACAGAAATGGAGATCACATGGCAGGTTATCAGTGTGGAGGGGGAGAGGGAGAATGGGGGAAAAGGTACAGAGAATAGGTAGCATAAATTGTAGGTATAAATAGTCAGGGGGAGGTTAAGAATAGTATAGGAAATGTAGAAGTCAAAGAGCTTACATGTACGACCCATGGACATGAACTAAGAGGATGGGGGGAGAAATGTTTGTGGGAGGGAGGTGCAGGGGAGAGGGGAATAGAGGGGAGAAAAAAATGGGAAAACTGTAATAGCGCAATCTATAAAATATATTTTAAAAAGAAAACAAAAAAATTGAGTGAATTCTTGATTTCTGGTAGAACAAATCCTTCTATCTTGTATAGGTTTCTTCAGAGAAGAATTCTCCATTTTTTTTGTTAGATTTAGCTCTGGGTATTAGAAATTTTTACTCTGTTTTAAACAGTATATATTTAAAATTTTCATTTTCTGTTTGTTGCTCACATATAGAAATACAATTTATTTTTACTGAATTTTATCAGCAACTTTGCTGAGCTCATTATTAATTCCAATACTTTATTGTAAATTCTTTGGATTCCCTATTTACAAAGTCATTTCATCAACAAATCATTACATTTTCATTTTTTTCTTCTAATCATTATGACTTCAATCTCTTTTTTTCTTGCCTTTCTATGCTAAGATCCCTGCAGTGTAACTTTCAGTACAGGCGGCAGTCATGTGCATCCTTGCCTTGTTCCAAATCGCAGAGGGAAAGCTTTCAACATCTCATCATTAAGTATGATATGTGCTCTAGGCTTTTTTGTAGGCAATGTTTATCAGATTAAGAAAGTTTCCTTCTATTCTGAGTTTTCAGAAGTATGTTTAATATCACGAATGGATGTATGGATTTTGAGTTTTATCAAATGCTCTTTCTTTATCTTCTAAGGTGATCATGATTTTCATGGGATGAATGTCATCCATTGTTTCTCTAACATTAAACCAACCCTGGAATAAGCAGCATTTGATCATTATGTATTACAAGATTTAGTTTGCTAATATTTTGGTTAGGAGTTTCACATCTATGTTAACAAGTGAGGTTAGCCTGTAATTTTCCTTTCTTATAATGTCTTATCGGGTTTGGTGTCAAGGTTATTCTGACCTAATCAGGTAGTGTTTCCTTTGTTGTGTAGAATTGGCATGTTTTCTTCCTTACATGTCTGGAGAAATATACAACTACAGCCATCTGGGCTTGGAATTTTCTTTGTGTAAAGGTTTAAAATTACATATTTAATTTTTAATGGCTATAAGACTATTAACAATTTCTTTTTTTTCTTGTGTCAGTTTTAGATTATCATATTTTCTACAATTTTTCCATTTTGCCTACATTTTAGCATAATACTTTTATATTATATATAACTTTTATTCTTATTTTTATTTTTAGGTATACAAAAAAGGGATTTTAGTATATACATATAGTTATATAACCCTCATCATTATTTAATTCCAGAATATTTCAATTATCCCCCAGTGAAACTCTATATCCATTAGCAGTCACTCCCATTTTCCTGTTTCCCCAGCCCTTGGCAACTATTAATCTACTGTCTCTATTGATGTGCCTATTCTGGAAGTCTCATATAAATGGAATCATACAATATGTAGACTTTTGTGATTGACTTCTTTCACTTACCATGTTTTTAAGGTTTGTTTATGTTGCAATATATATTAATATTTCATTCCTTTTATTAAGTATATTTTATTGATATACTATTATAGTTGTCCCATTTTTTTCTCTCTCCTTTATCCCCCTTCACCCTACACCCCTCCCACCAGCATTACCTGCCTTAGTTCACATCCATGGGTTGTACATATAAATTCTTTGGCTTCTCCATTTCCCATATAATTCTTAACCTCCCCTTGTCTATTTTCTACCTACCATTTATGCTTCTTATTCCCTGTAAATTTTCCTCCATTCTATCCCCTCTCCACTGAAAACCCTCCATATGATCTCTATTTCTGTGATTCTGTTTCTGTTCTAGCTATTTGCTTGCTTTTTTTTTTTTTTTAGGTTCAGTTGTTGATACTTGTGGGTTTGTTCTCATTTTACTGTTCATAGTTTTGATCTTCTTTTTCTTAGATAAGTCCCTTTAACATTTTATATAATAAGGGCTTGGTGATGTTGAACTCCTTGAACTTGACCTTATCTGGGAAGCACTTTAACTGCCCTTCCATTCTAAATGAAAGCTTTGCTGGATAGAGTAATCTTGGATGTAGGACCTTGCTTTTCATGACTTGGAGTACTTCTTTCCAGACCCTTCTTGCTTTAAAGTTTCTTTTGAGATGATAGTCTTATGGGAACTCCTTTGTATGCAACTGTTTCCTTTTCTCTTGCTGCTTTTAAGATTCTCTCCTTATCTTTTATCTTGGGTAATGTAATAATGATGTGCCTTGGTGTGCGCTTCCTTGGGTCCACCCTCTTTGGTACTCTCTGAGCTTCCTGGGCTTCCTAGAAGTCTATATCCTTCACCAGTTTAGGAACATTCTCCTTCATTATGTTTTCAAATAAGTTTTCAATTTCTTCCTCTTCCTCTTCTCCTTTTGGCACCCCTATGATTCAGATGTTGAAACATTTAAAGTTGTCCTGGAGGTGCTTAAGCCTCTCCTCATTTTTTTTTTTTTTTTTTTTTTAAATTCTTGTTTCTCATTCTGTTCTGCTTGAATATTTTTTTTCTTCCTTCTGGTCCAAAAATTATTGATTTGAGTCCCAGTTTTCTTCCCTTCACTTTGGTTCCCTGTATATTTTCCTTTATTTCACTTTGTATGGCCTTCACTTCTTCCTTTATTTTGTGGCCATACTCAATCATTTCTGTGAGTATCCTCATTACCAGTGTTTTAAACTCTGCATCTGATAGGTTGGCTATCTCCTTGTTGCTTAGTTCTGCTTCTGGAGTTTTGATCTGTCCTTTCATTTGGGCCATATTTCTTTGTCTTGGCACACCTGCTACACCTGTAAGGGATGGAGCCTTAGGTATTCATCAGGGCGGGGCAACCCACTTCAAGGCATTGTGGTACTGTATGTGTGGGAGGAGTCAGAAAGGGAACAATGCCACTTGTTGGACCCTTGGCCGGCTTTCAATCACTTCCCCCACTACCCACAAGCAAATTGGGCCCCTTCTGGTGCTGATTCCCAGGTAAGTGGTTTTGTGTACATTCTAGAACCCTCTGGGTTTCTCCAACAAACTCTCCTGTGAGGCTGGGAGTTTCTCCCACGACTGCAACCCCCACAGGTTTTTACAGCCAGAGGTTCTGAGGTTTTAGTTTCCTGTCCTGGGAACCTGGTTTGTGCAGTCTGTCTCGCTCCCAAGTTGTTCTTCCCTGCTTATCCGTATACAAATGTGGGATATCCTGGTCTGCCTTTGCTGACTCACCCACCCGGTCTGTCACCTTGCCATGCATCCCGTCCACCCTGGCTGCCCATCTCTGTCCTTCCCACCAATCTGGATGAATCTGTCTTTAACCTCTTAGTTGTCACACTTCCATACAGTTCGATTTTCTGGCATTTCTAGTTGTTTTCTGTTTTTAAATTTGTTGTTGTCCTTCTTTTGGTTGTGTGAGGCAGCAAAGTGTATCTATCTACACTTTCCATCTTGGCTGGAAGCCAGTACTTCATTCCTTTTAATGGCCAAATAATATTTCATTGTATGGATAGACTCTGCTTTGTTTACCTGTTTGTCAGCCAATGGACATCTGTGTTTCTACTTTTGGGATATTATAAATAATGTTGCTATAACTTTTATAAGTTATTGTGTAGACATGTATTTTCAATTCTCTTGGGTGAATATCTTGGTTTGAAATTGCTGAATCATATGGTTTAATGTTTTGAGAAATGCCAGACTATCTTCCACAGTGACTGTACCATTTTACTTTCCCATAGACAATCTATGAGGAGTCCAATGTCTTCATATATTTTCCAAAATTGTTATTGTCTCTAGTGAGTTTAGTCAATGTGAAGTGGTATCTCATTGTGGTTTTTATTTGAATTTTTTCTTTTTAGGTTTTTTTAAAATTACTTTATTGTTGTTCAATCACAGTTGCCTGCATCTTCTCCCCTTCCCTCCCCCCTCCCACCCTATCCAAACCCACCTCCCTCCTTTGCTTCCACCCTCCCCCTTGGTTTTGTCCATGTGTCCTTTATAGTAGTAGTTCCTGAAAACCCTTCTCCCCTCAGTCCCCTGCCCCCGCCCCGCTGGTTTGTTAGATTGTTCTTAATTTCAATGTCTCTGGTTATATTTTGTTTGCTTTTTTCTTTTGTTGATTATGTTCCAGTTAAAGGTGAGACCATATGGTATTTGTCCCTCACCGCCTGACTTATTTCACTTAGCATAATGCTCTCCAGTTCCATCTATGCTGTTGCAAAGGGTATAAGCTCCTTTTTTTCTCTCTGCTGCGTAGAATTCCATTGTGTAAATGTACCACAGTTTCTTGATCCACTCATTTGCTGATGGGCACTTGGGTTGCTTCCAGCACTTGGCTCTTGTAAATTGTGCTGTTATGAACATTGGGGTGCATAGGTTCTTTTGGATTGATGTTTCAGGACTCTTAGGGTATAATTCCAGTAGTGGAATTGCTGGGTCAAAAGGCAGTCCCATTTTTAGTTTTCTGAGGAAATTCTATCCTGTTTTTCACAGTAGCTTCACCAGTCTGCATTCCCACCAACTGTGCAGTAGGGTTCCCTTTTCTCCACATCCTCTCCAACATTTGTCTGTTGCTTTGTTCATGATGGCCATTCTGAGGTGTGAGGTGGTATCTCATTGTGGTTTTAATTTGCATCTCATTGTGGTTTAATTTGATAGCTAGTGATGCGGAGCATCTTTTCATATGTCTCTGGGCCCTCTGTAGGTCTTCCTTGGAGATGTGTCTGTTCAAGTCTTTTGCCCATTTTTTAATTGGGTTTTTTGTCTTCCTGGAGTGGAGTTGTGTGAGTTCTTTATATATTTTGGAGATCAAACCCTTGTCCGAGGTATCATTGGCAAATATGTTTTCCCATATAGTTGGTTCTCTTTTCATTTTCCTGCTGTTTTCTTTAGCCATACAGAAGCTTTTTATTTTGATGAGGCCCCATTTGTTTATTCTTTCCTTTATGTCCCTTGCTTTAGGTGACATATCAGTGAAATGTTGCTGCGTGGAATGTCTGAGATTTTCCTGCTGATGTTTTCCTCTAGGACTTTTATGGTGTCACAACTTATATTTAAGTCTTTTATCCACTTTGAGTTTATTTTTGTGTATGGTGTAAGTTGATGATCGAGTTTCATTTTTTTTTTTTTTGCATGTAGTTGTCCAGATCTCCTAACACCATTTGTTGAAGAGGCTGTTTTTATTCCATTTTATGTTTCTTCACCCTTTGTCAAATATTAATTGCCTGTAGAGACTTGGGTTTATTTCTGGGCTTTCTGTTCTGTTCCATTGGTCTATGAATCTGTTTTTATGCCAGTTCCAGGCTGTTTTGATTACAGTGGCCTTGTAATACAGTTTGATATCGGTATTGTGATCCCTCCTGCTTTGTTCTTCCTTTTCAAAATTGCTGCAACCATTTGACATAGCAACAAGAAAAATAAAGTACCTAGGAATAAACCTAACCAAGGAAATAAAAGACCTGTATGCAGAAAACTACACAATACTGAGGAAAGAAATTAAGGAAGACACAAACAAATAGAAGCATGTACCATGCTCATGGATTGGAAGTATTTGAATTTCTTCAATGATTAATGAGCTTGATCATTTTTCATGTGATTGTTGGTCATTTATATATATCTTATTTTTTGAAAAGCTCTATTCAGATTCTTCACCCATTTTTAAATTGGGTTATTTGTCTTTACTGTTGACTTGTAAGAGTTCTTTATACCTTCTGGATTTCAGTCCCTGATCAGAAACGTAATTTTGCAAATAGTTTCTCTCATCCTATGGCTGTTTTTTCCACTTTCCTGATGATTTTTTTTTTTAAACAGCATTATTGTTTTCAATAGGAAAATACTGAGATAACTCAAATGTCCCTCAACACAGAGAGTATAAATAAATCATGATATGCAAACACAATAGAATAAAACACGGTAATGTCAAATGAATGAATCAGAGCTCTTGCAACAACCTGGACTGATCTCACCAATGTCACAGTAATGAAATACAGAAGAGATGCAAAATAACATGCACAGTATAAGTCTGTTCAAAACCAATGTCTGCCACTTATTTTCAAATGGTTCAGCAAATAAAATGTATATCCATTTCCACCTATTCAAATAAGAAAAAATCAAAATCAAAATAAAATGTGACAAATTGTTAACAAATGTGAATCTAGGTAGGAGTATATAAAGATCCATTGATTTATTTTGCTACTTTTCTATAGGTTTAAGATTTTTCAAAATAAAAAGAGAAAAAAGAGCTAAAAATCAGATGAAGCTAATTTATATTGTTTAGGAATATTTTCTTCATCTGGGAAACAAATGTATGAGTTTTCTTTATAGTTATTTATCAAACTATATATTTTATATGCATTTTCTGTATGTATTTAACAAAAAAGGTAAAAAATGTGATGATGTATTAAAAATACTTTCATAGAAAAAATTCTATACTTGCTAAACTTATTATTAAAAAGATAATTATAAAGCAACCAAACATTAAGGGGGCTTTTGTTATGTGGGTCATTTACTTGATATCAATTTATCAAAAGGTACATACTGAGGACCAGTTTCTGAGGCTAGCAGTAATAATGTCATCTGATTTTTCCATGAGATAGTTCTTACAAAACCATCAATTCTGAATTGTGTTTACTTTGATTTTAAGTAGTATAGTCTTCTAAATAATTTCCATAAGCTGAATCTGATACCCTAATACTCATTTTGGCAGATATTTTAGCATATGCTATTTAAAAATTTATTGTAAGAAAACTCTGAGGACATGTTTTATAATTATTCATTGATGATTTTTTTGAAGCTTAAGAATGTGTTTTTAATTTTGGTGAAGTCCAATTTGTCTATTTTTCCTTTTGTTACTTGTGCTTTCGGTGTCACATTGCCTCTTACACAGTTGTGACTCTAGTTTTAACTCTCATGTTTAGATTTTTGGTCCAGTTTGAGTTAATTTTTATTTATGATGTAAGGTAGGGATCTAAATTTATTTTTTGCATATGTTTTCAAATTGTTCCTAATTATCTTTTTAACATCTATAGAATCTCTGAAAGTGTTCCTCTTTTCATTCTGATATTGATAATTTGTGCCTTTTTCTTTTATCTCAATCTTGCCAAGGGCTTATTGATTTTGAGTGTTGTTATATGCAATGTATTAGTGTTTCCAAATAATCAGTAAAAAGGTTTATTTATCTTCCCACTTACATGTTTTATTTAATTGATTTCTGCATTGTTTACATTCTTCTATTTTGTGTTTATCTTGCTATTCTTTTTTTTAACTTCTTGAGATAAATGGCTGTTATAAATGCTCAGCTTTTCCTTTTACCTAACATATTCATCCAAGGCTAACATTTTCCCTCCAAGCTTGGATTTAGCTGCATTCCACAAATCTTGATGTGTAATGTTTTATTTATCTTTCAGTTAAAAATAGTTGTTAATTTTGATCATAGTTTCCTCCTTGTCCTTTGGATTATTTAGGAATATATTTTAAAACATAGCACTTGTGCCCTGGCCAGGGAGCTTGTTTGGTTAGAGCATCATCCTAATGTGCCAAAGTTGCAGGTTTGATCTGTGGTCAGGGAATATGCAGGAAGCAACCAATGAATGTATAGATAAGTGGAACAAAAAATTGATATTCCTCTCTCTCTAAAATTAACTAAAAATATTTAAAAATACATAGTGCTTGTATGGTATATGATGTTCTGATGTATTTTCAACTTACCTATATCTTTATGTTTGGGGAGCTATGTGTCTTGGAAACAGCAGTTTTTTTTTTTTTAAATTTCATTGCAGTTTCATGTTTGTTTGTTTTTAATATCATTGGTTACATGCTGGCTTAAATCTAACATCTTACGGACCTCCTATTTGTCTCATTGTACTATTTCCTTTTCCATTTTTTGTCTTTTAGATGGATTATTTTTATTATACAGTTTTCTTTTATTAGTTTAGAAGTTACACTCTATGTTTTACTTTCATTTTCAAGGTTTCCTAGAGATTCTAAATGCATCCTTGACTTACAAATCTAAATGTTAATCAGTACTTCTAGTTTCTTCCTTAGAACACTTTAATTTGTCTCCCTTTTATTTATATGCCATTGTTATGGATTTTAATTCCACACACAGTTTACACTCCACAGGGCATTATTCTTGCTGTTCTACAGTCAGAATTATTTAGATTTGCCTGTATAATTACTGTTTCAACTGAGCTTCATTTTTTTCTTGCAATAATCACCTAATAATGGGGAACATTTCTTTCTGCATGGTGAATCCCCTTTAATGCTTTTAAATGCAGGTCTGTGTATGACAAATTTTATTGCTGTTTGTCTGAAATTTTATTTATTTCACCTGTAGGTGGTGGGCCTTGTAGGCCATGATTGAGATTTTGGAATTTTATCCAAACGTGTGTGTGTGTGTGTGTGTGTGTGTGTGTGTGTGAAGCCACTGCAAGGTCTGAAGTAAAGGGATGACAGATCAGATGAGCCTTTTGTAAAACAAGCAGCTGTGGACCTTCAGGAGGGGACTAGAACGTAGGAGGGGTGAGCAGGAGAGGGTCAGAGCAGCCCCTCTGTGGCTGTGCAGGTGAGACAAGAGGGAGGCCTGGGCTAGGTGGTACCCGGGTTAGGAAAGAGGTGGAGGGCTTCCAGACCCACTTTGGAGGTGGATTCGTGGAACTCAGGGGTGGGCTGAGGGGGGAGTGGAGGATGAGAAGGGGCCTGGCATTAGCATCTGGGTGGGCTACCATTTTTATAAATGGAGAGTAGCAGGTTTGGGAGACAGCTCAAAAGTGTGGTCACAGAAACACTCCATGAGAGCAGCCCCTAAGACGTCCACGTGGAGAAGTCAAGAAGGCAGTTGGGCACATGCATGTGGAGCTCACGGAAATAAAATGTGGCTGCCAGGTGGGGTGCACGAGGTGGAGAGGTTGCCCAGAGAGAGGAGGCCTGCACTCAAGGGCACAGGGCATTCAGTCTCTTCTTTTTCCTTTCCACTTGCTCAAGTCTGATCATCTCTGGCACAGATGGAAAAGCACCCATAAGCTCAAGGTTTTTGTGTTGATCTTTCCCACTGGACAGTGTGTTTTAAGGAGCAGAGATATAGCCCTGGCTCATGTGGCTCAGTGGATTGAGTGCCAGCCTGTAAACCAAAGAGTCTCTGGTTCAATTCCCAGTCAGGACATATGCCTGGGTTGCAGGCCACATCCCCAGTAGGGGGCATGCGAGAGGCAACCACACATTGATGTTTCTCTTCCTTCCTCCTTCCCTTCCCTTCTCACTAAAATATAAATGGAAACGAGGCATGGAATCAGGGGAGGGAGGTGGGGACAGCTGGGTTGGTGGGGAGAGGTGGGGGGAAAAGGCAGAAAACTGTACTTGAAGAAAAATAATCTCAAATGGAAAAAAAAGTCTATAACATTCTATTTGTGGAGAAAAGAGTTTCATACAACAGTGCTTCTTCTTGAGGTACAAAGGCAAAATAAAAAAAAATCTTCTAAAAAGGGGGACAGGGATATTAATTCTTTCATGTTTGTCAGAAATTGGGATAGGTGCCTCAATAACGGTGATTTTAATAGTAAGAACTGTAATAGCTGGCGTCTGTTCCGGAGTCCAAGAACTGTGTCAGGCACTTACACAGCGTGCTAATCCTCTTACTCTCCCACCACCCATCCCGATTCCCCATTCTTTGGATTTCACAGAGGAAGAAACTGAGGTTACCATAAACTGCAGTCATTTGGCTAAAGTCATAGACCCTGAAACAGTCAGAGTTGGATTCAAGGCCCAGACTTCCTGTAGGCGAGCAGGCCCCTTTCCCGTTGCCAGGCCCAGTGAGCAGGACCTGGGGGCACCGTAAATGTTTACCATGTGCTGAGGCTGGGGCTGCGGCCCTGTCTGCCCCACACGCATCTCCCTGGCAGGGCACCGAGGGAGGCAGGGTCATCCCACAGCAATTCACCTGGAACGCTGTGCCTGCCAGAGTGGCCCAGAGCCCAGTGGAGTCAACCTTTCAGGCTTCAGGACTGGCAGCAGGCCCAGGGTCTGAGGAGGACACTGGTGTGCAAGTATTTTAATGTTTTTTTAAATACATAATCTAAGATTAGATGCTCATTCACATGACCTTTGTCTGTTCTTGCCTGGAGCCACTGAAGTATGAGTTAATAAATACTGGAAGAAATGGAAAGCCAGGTGGAGTTGGGCTAACGCTCTAGGGGGAAGAGCTTTCTCCTGAAAGCTCTTTCACCCCCCACTCCCCATTAATGATACAAGAATGTCAAGAACAGCTTCAGGGGTTCTGCAACCTTCTACGATTTGAGTGAAAATAGATGGAAGTATCAGTAACTTAAAATATGCAGCTTTGGCTGGTGTGGCTCAGAGGATTGAGCACTGGCCTGTGAAGCAAAGAGTCACTGGTTCAATTCCCAGTCAGGGCACATGCCTGGGTTGCAGGCCAGGTCTCCAATAAGGGGCATGCAAGAGGCAACCACACATTGATGCTTCTCTCCCCATCTTTCTCCCTCCCTTCACCTGTCTAAAAATAAATAAACAAAAATCTTTTTAAAAATAGGCAGATGACACCACCGTACAGGCAGAAAATAGGACTTGAAATGACTTCTGATGAAAGTAAAAGTGCCAAAGCAGGACTGCATTTAAGCATCAAGAAGACAAAAGTTATGACCACAGGAGAAATACACCAATTAAACATAGACAATCAAGAACAACTGAAATTGTTAAATATTTTGTTTATCTTGGTTTAGTCATCAATTTGAATAGAGACAGGAGCCAAGAAACCAAGAGAAGGCTGAGATATACACAGGCAGCAATGGAAGACTTAGGGGAGATCACCAAGAGCAAAGATATGTCATTAGAGACCAAGGCTAAGACCATATACACACTCAGGTTCCCGATTACTATGTACAAATGACAAAGTGGCACGGTGAAGAAGGCTGATAGGAAAAATATGGATTTACCTGAACTATGGCATTGAAAAACGGCTTTATGCATCCCCAGGACCACCAGAAAGATATACAAGTGAGTCCAAGAGCCAATTGAGTCCACATCATCACTGGAGGCAAAAGTGACAAAGCTGAAGCTGTACCTCAGGCATATCTTCAGAAGGTAGGGCTCGTTAGAAAAGACAATGGTGCTGGGGGAAAAAATAGAAGGCAGCAGGAAAAGAGGAAGACCAAATATGAGGTGGGCTGACTTCACAAAAGAAGCCTTTGGTTGAGTCTGCAGAAGCTGAGCAGGCCATTGAGGACAGGACATTCTGGACACCCCTCAGTCGAGTTGCCAGGAGTCAGAGTTGATTCAACGGCACCTAACACACAATTAAGTGTAAAACCACAAGAGTGGAAATGCTCAGTTTTATGGAGATCATTCAGATCTTCCAAAGACCCACTGGCTGAAGCGGGCCCTTATGCCCCTACCCCATAACCATGGCCTGTGACCCTCTTGAAGATGGCAAGGACTTTCCCGGCAGCCCTGGGATGAGGGGGGGCAGTAGCATAAGGGGTTACAGATCCAAATATAGAAAGTGGCACTGCCTGCCGTGCCTGAATGTGGTCGGTCCATCCCCTGGGGGTTTTCCACCTTTGCTAATAATTAACGGACTCACTGTACACACAGGCATGGGGTGGGACCTCAGCTTCCCGAGAATTTCCTCCCATGGCAGGAGACAGGGCAGGGGCTGTCAGCGCATCTACTCTGCCAGCTGCTTCACTCACATCATCTCTGTTAACCCTCACTGCACCTTCAGGAGCAGTCCTTAGTCCAATTTAGAAATGAAAAGGCTAAGGCAGAACATGACCTAGCTAGCCCATGGGAGAAGGGAGGAACTGGGATTTGAACCAGGTATCTGTGATACGTATCACTCTGCAGTCACATGTTAAACAGGGGTAGAAAGCAGTGGGCCACAGGGGAAAGGAGGCTCATAATCATGGAAAATGTGATACTTGAAATGTATAATGGAACATGATGTGAAATTCAAAATATTTAAGTGCAACTCTTCAAAGAAATGATTGGTGTCCTTGGTGGGTACAGGTGTTCCTCCAAGGACCACGGCCCTGCCAGCTGTCAGGCAGCCCCTTCCAAGCCCTCCCCCAAGGTCCAGGTGAAGACCCACCAGCTCTCAACACAGGCTGGTCTGACATTCTGGAAGCTAATGTCCTCCCTGCTCAGGTGAGGAAAGGGGCGAGACACGGGAGGCCCCATTCGCGCAGCTCACCATGTGTCCTCATGCCCAAATGTCCCACCCGCATTGCACCCGGCAGCACCCGGCACCCCAGCTGGGTGGGACAGTTCCTTAGGGCTGGACCTGTTTCCAGCATGAGAAAGAGCCCCCTCGGATTCTTCATAGATGTGGCAACACTCTCATGTCAGGGGGATGGGATAAGCTATCTACAGAGCGCAATAATGAAAAGGACTGTGCCAAAGCAGGAAACTGAATTAAGTTGTATTTATTCTAGGGCAAACGCAAAAGGGTGGATTTTTTTTCTTTTTTAGCAAATCCTAGCACATTATTAACAAAAAAAATCTGTACATTTGCCATGATACACTTGAAAGTGAAACAAATAAGATATAAATACAGATACGGATGTAACAGAAAAAGCCAAAAAAAAAAAAAAAAAAAAAAAAAAAAAAAAAAAAAAAAAAAAAAAAAAAAAAAAAAAAAAAAAAAAAAAAAAAAAAAAAAAAAAAAAAAAAAAAACAAAAACAAAAACAAAAAAAAAAAACCAAACCCCAAAACAAAACAAAAAACCAACCCAAAACAAAAACCAAACAAAAATCCAACCTGGGGAACGGGGACCATGCGTGTAAACATAGTGCTGACAAAACTGTTTTGGTGGCTGATATTTCTCAGAGCATTTCTTTTTTCATTTCCAAACATCATTGTTAGCAAAGTCCTGTGGGATCTATGAAGTTTTTATTTGCTGTTCTTTGATGTGCATTATGCTTGATAAATAAAGGGCAGCAGGGAAAGAAAAAGATGAGACAGAAGTCCGCCGTATTACCTGCGCAGGGTACTGGTAAGCAAGTGCTGGCCGCTGCGTCTGGGAGCACACGGTGCACTAAGGGCTGCTGGCGTGCCCTTGCCCTCAGCCTGCGGGGCACACCATGGCCTCGAGGAGGGCAGCAGCTTGAAGAGAGCAGGAGCCAGACGATCTGGCCCCAGTGGTGGGTTCAAGTGGGTTTCTGGGGGCCCTGGACATCAGGTGGACAGGAGTCCTGCAGGGAAGCGGCCAGGGAGCTGCAGCTGTCAGGATTCCGAGGGTGGTGGGCACAGCCTCTCCCTGTGGGTGGTGGCGGCATGCGGATCTCCTTAGTGGCAGGCAGCAGTTTGATTGAGGCCAGGAGACCTGTGAGTGATTGTAGTCAGCAGACTGAAGATGGGGCAAGTGACATTCAAGGTGAGCCCTTTGTGAGTACTACAAGGACATCTGACAATGTTCAAGATTCTTCCCAACTATAGGCAGGTGCTATGGTGACCTCTGAGTCAAAGAGTTGAAGGAGAAAAGTCTTCCCGAATGCATCAGGCATAAAAGAACTCATAAATAACCTAACCAGGATCAGTGTTTGTACAACAGAGTAATGAAAAGATGCTCTGCTCTGACTCACTTGTAGAGTGTAAAAAAAGTCCCATTAGTGAAATATTAACAAATAGTATTTATCAATGAAAGTAAGGCCTGGTCCTGCTGTGTTCTGAGCCAGACATAAGTGTCATATTCAACCATGGTACTCCCTACAGGTGCGAGATACCCCCTACTCCCCCACAGTGAAGGCACCCTGGCTTCACTGTTCCTGGACCTTCATTTTCAGTGCCTATTTCCAAATAAAGTATTTAAAGTAAAATCCGAATGAAAATGAGTTATGTTTGCTACATTGTCTTTCGTAACTTCCAACATCACTACTGGAGGGTCAGAGAATAGGGAGGGGCGCCTGTAGAGGTCAGAGGTGAGAACCATAAAAATCTGCTTCCCACTGCTGGCAGATGAAGGGACTCTGCACTGAAAAAGCAAATGCCTCATCAAAAATTAACACCAGAATAGGCATTTTCCGTATGTAAAAATCAGTTCAATTTAGAGGCTCTAAAATAGAATAGCAAAAGACAGAAATCTTCATGATTGCAATAGGAATTTCCATTTGGCTTTAAGAATTTTACTCCAAACTTATTTAACCAGACTTTAAATTAATAATTTGAAGCAATACACACTCACAAAACTTTTAAAAATGGGTAGTTACTGAAGAAAAGGAAACCTTAAAATTGTATTTCAAATCTTGTTTTTCAGCAATTTGTCACTCACCATAATTACTTTTTCCTTAAACAATGATTTCAACAGATGATCAAGGAAGTATTTCAGTCCATAAAATAAAAAAAATAATAATGCTGATACCTGGTCTCTCTACACTTTTCTTTGACCTTAGCCCCAAATGAAACAGAGAAGTGAAAACTGAGATGGTATTATAGTTGCCATTTACCACATTAAATGAAAACATTTTAGAATTGAGCAGCTTAATAAGCAAAGGCTGGAGGAAGGAAAAGCAGCAGCCAAGTCAGACAGACCAGGAACCGGGGCTGTGAGAGAAGCCCTGTTAAAACCGTGTTTCCCCAAGACCTTGGTAGTAAAACAAACTACTTCTCATATCTTCTATGCTTCATGAAATGCCATTCGAGGTATCCACTAATTGATGCTACTAGCATCCTGTGATTTTTGTGTTTGGATATAAACTTGAAGAAGTCTTTTGGGTGGAAGCTCTGTGGTGAGGACAGCATCCCAGCACCGTTCAGAGGGGCTGGGAGCCTGACCTGGAAGCAGATGGTGGGGGTGCCCTTTTAATAAACTAAAGTGAGGGCAGTGAGCCTTCAGTCTAGATAGTATAAGTAAAATTCCAGGTTTGTTAAAAAGCCATTTTGAGGCTTTTCTCCACTTCTTGCCAAGATGTGATTCACATTCCTAGTAGGTCCAACCCTTTCATGGTACCAGCTGTGATTTGTGGGGGATGGGGGGTCATCTGTCCCATACAGGCTATATCCAGAACCAAGCAGGCTAAGATGACAGAGAAACACAAATCAATACACTCTCAACTCTGTAAACTGAAGAGAAAACAGTACTTCCAATTAGGCATTAGCTAGAGGGCTCTCTGACTTTTAAAAACTGCAACCACACCTGTGGTTCTATGATTCAGTAGGCTGTAGAAGACATGTATGGCTCTTCACTTCTTATTCCTTTTGTTTTGTATGAAGACTGCAAAACAGGCCTTGCTTCCTTTACATTCAATACCAGTAAGATTATACACAAAAGGTGGAAGGGACCAAAATACTGATTGTAATAAATATTTGCGGGCCTCCTTGTCCCGCCCAGGCAGCCTAGGAAGGGAGGGGTGGGGAAAGGTTTCTGAGAGGCACCACCGATTGTTCTAGGGCTAC
This sequence comes from Micronycteris hirsuta, assembly GCA_004026765.1. Taxonomy (NCBI): domain Eukaryota; kingdom Metazoa; phylum Chordata; class Mammalia; order Chiroptera; family Phyllostomidae; genus Micronycteris; species Micronycteris hirsuta. The sequence goes on along the minus strand of PVJI01002209.1, from coordinate 125,266 downwards.
ACGGGGACTGTGGCGCTGCCACTAGCTGTGTGTGGAGACATCGGAGGAGGAGCTGCTGTTGCTGTTCGTGGTCTGGGCCCTCTTTATATATAAGTTTAGCAGCTTCATCTGCAAAGAGAAGATATAACTGGATTAGCAGGAGGAAAAGCAATCAGGAAATAGAAAGCAGGAGGGAAAAACCCAGGTGACAATAAGAAAACAGCATGTCCCTTAACTGAGAAATTCATTATACAAACATTTACAGAGTGTCTACTACTCATCTAACACATCCACATCCGCCAGGGCCACAGAGATAGGAAGGAAGCCAGAGTCTAGAGGAGAGGGCAATGCAGAGCGTCATTACAAAACGAAGGGCTCCTTGGAGAAGGGTACATGAGGAGCAGATCTACACATTTCAAGGCAACTGCAGCCAATGGCTCCATCCAAGCTAGTGGGAAAAGCAGGGTGGAGCCCATGCTCCACAGGGATAAAGTAGTTAAGCCAAGGTTACAGGTCAAGTTTTCTACCCATCATACCTTTGCTGAAGCTGTTCCTTGTGCCCTGACACACCTTCTGTTTCCATCCCCATTTCGGCCTACTGGACTCAACCGAAGCACTGAGACATCTGAGATCTATCTTCAAGGCCACCTCCAGGCAGCTGTCTGTCATCTGCTCATTTGGATGCAATCATTCCTTCCATTCCACTCTCGTGGTACTTTTACCTGCTACTGCAACTTAGCATATGCCACTTCGTGCTATAGGTGGCAGTGCTCCTTGCTCCTTCCAGCAAGATTAGACCTCCCAGACACTGAGTCACTAAACTGCAGCCCCTCCCATAGGCGCAGAGCTTTACAATGAAAGGGCTTTCCTGGCTGAGACCTCGTCTGCTTTTAACTTAAGTCCCCTTGAACCTTCAAGATAAGAAAAAGAGCATGCAACACAGTAGATTTTTGAATATTTGTGGAATGCCACTAAGGTAGTGTTATGCTGATCATCTTCCAAATCATATTAAGAATAAGCTACTGTGCAGAAGCAGAATGCCCATAAAGATCCATTTGACATACAACTTGTAAGATTAAGGGAATTATAAAATATTCACTATCCACAGCCTGGCTCCAAAAGGCTGTGTAGCTGAGACAATTATCAGGCAGCCCAGGGGAGGAGAAGCTGATCTGTAGGGGCCCATGAAGAGGTGCTCAGGGTGGCGTGCAGGGTGCACAAAAAAGCAGGGACTGCTGATGACCAGTGGGAACAGGAAGAGCAACGGAACACAGCTAACAGAGGGCAAGTCCCCCTGCCCCACTGCCCCAGGTTCTCTGTCATATATGAGTGCAAGGACGATATCATATCTGCAGTGCGCATCCTGGAGCTTGCTGCTTTTATTTAACAGTCCATCTCTGATGTCTCCCTAAGGCGTACCTGCAATGCTGTCTTCCTCTTTTCATCTGTATGGACTGTGTTATGTTAATTTACATTCCTCACCTTTCAAAATCTTAAAACTTTTCATATTATGTCAATGCTATGATGAAAGTGCCATCATTTTACACAAGGGTTTGAATGTTCTGAAGCTCAGTGTGATACCTCCAGGGCCAGCCAGGGTCAAGGGAAACCCTGGCACAATAAACAAAACACTGGCCTGAGGCTCAACAGATCAGCAAGTTCTAGAACCAACTCCACACTAATTAGTTATATGACCTCAGGTAAAACATTTTCTGAGCCTTAACTTCCCCACCTGTAAAATGAAGAGCAGTAATACTTCCAAGGTGGCTTCTGTAGCTCCTTGTTCAGAAAATGTGTCCTCTAAACAGCCCTCTCCTATTCCTGTCCCTGAGTTCTTCACCTTGTTCCTTCCTGTGTTTGCTCCTTCTTCCCTCCTATGCAACTTACCCCTATCTGGCCAAGCCCAGCCCTGCTTGGTCCGACTTCCCTCAAGAAGTATCTCCCCTTCCTCCTGCTCCAATGGGCCCATGGTCCAGCCATCACATGCTGGTCATGCTTGGATTAGCATATGTATCCCTGTGTACCAGTCCTGCCCCAGCTGTATTCTATGCTACTTTAGGGCAGGATGAGTTTTTGCTTTTCCCACATGTCTTGACATAGTGTAGTGAAAAAAGCAGGGTCCTAACACATACTTGTGGAATCAAAGAGTTTTTTTAAAAAGAAAAAATGATCTAGAACACAAGATAGTTCTATTTCTATGAAAGGCCACTTAAAAATGAGTTACTAAGGACTTCCGGCCAAGATGGAGGTGTAGGTAGACACATTGTGCCTCCTCACACAACCAAAAGAGGAAAAACAACAACTTAAAAAAACAAAAAATGGCCCTGGCTGGTGTAGCTCAGTGGATTGAGCACGGGCTGGGAACCAGATGGTCCCGGTTCGATTCCCGGTCAGGGCACATGCCTGGGTTGCGGGCCAGGTCCCCTGTGAGGGCCATGTGAGAGGCAACCATACATTGCTGTTTCTCTCCCTCTCTGTCTCCCTCCCTTCTCCTCTCTCTAAAAATAAATAAAATCTTAAAAAACAAAAAATGCCAGATCTGACAGAAAACTGAACTGAGTGGGTGTCCGACAACCAAGGAGTTAAAGATGACACGTTCATCCAGACTGTTAAGCGGGGTGGAGCGGGGTGGAGCCGGGTGGAGAGCACTCAGCAAGACGCGGTTTGTGGAGCGCTACCGGCAACACTCCAGCTAACCGGAGGGGGTAGTGGCGGGCGCGCCTGGCCAAAACGAGGCAGGCACACTCGGCGAAACAGGGGCTGAGACTGGTAGACTGGGCGGTCCCTCATTCTCACACAGATAAACCGGGAGGAAAAGGTGGGGAGCGGAACAGACCTCGCGGCCCATCAACGCAGGGAAATAAAGCCTCAAACCACCAATTGAAAACACCTGTGGGGGTTGAGGCAGCAGTGGGAGGAACTCCCGGACTCACAGGAGAGTTCGTTGGGGAGACCCACAGGGACTTGGAACTGTGCAGGCCCGTCCACTCACCCTGGAGCCAGCAAAGAAGGGCCCAACTTGCTTGTGGGTAGCTGGGGAAGGGCAGAGAACAGAGCAAGCGCCATTGTTCTCTCAGGCCCCACCCCCACAGACAGCGTCACAACAGAACAGCTGGGTTGCCCCACCTGGTGAACACCTAAGGCTCCGTCCCTTAAAGTAACAGGCGCACTGAGAAAAAGAAATGGCCCAGATGAAAGAACACATCAAAGCTCAGAAAAAATACAACTAAGTGACGAAGAGATAGCCAACCTATCAGATGCACAGTTCAAAGCACTGGTAATCGGGATGCTCAAAGGATTCAAAGAAAGATGGCCGCAATTACTTGAACAAATGAAAGATAATATAAAGGAAATGAGGGGAAATCTGCAGGGAACCAATAGGGATGAGAAGGAAACTGGGACTCAAATCAACGGAGTGGACCAGCAGAAAGAAAAAAAACATCCAACCAAAAAAGAATGAAGAAACAAGAATTCAAAAAACAGCCCTGACTGGTGTAGCTCAGTGGATTGAGCGCAGGCTGGGAACCAAAGGGTTCCCAGTCAGGGCATATGCCTGTGTTGTGGGCCAGGTCCCCAGTGAAGGCCATGTGAGGAGCAGCCATACATTGCTGTTTCACTCCCTCTCTGTCTCCTTCCGTTCCCCTCTCTCTAATAATAAAATAAATAAAATCTTAAAAAAAAACCCCAAAAACTGAGGAGAGGCTTAGGAACCTCCAGGACATCTTTAAACGTCCCAACATCCGAGTTATAGGGGTAAAGGAAGGAGAAGAGGAAGACCAAGGGATTGAAAACTTATTTGAACAAATAATGAAGGAGAACTTCCCCAAGTTGGTGAAGGAAATAGACTTTCAGGAAGTCCAGGAAGCTCAGAGAGTCCCAAAGAAGTTGGACCCAAAGAGGAACATACCAAGACACATCATTACATTACCCAAGATTAAAAATAAGGAGAGAATCTTAGAAGCAGCAAGAGAAAAGGAGACAGTTACCTACAAAGGAATTCCCATAAGACTGTCAGCTGATTTCTCAAAAGAGACCTTGCAGGCAAGAAGGGGCTGGAGAGAAGCATTCCAAGTCATGAAAGGCAAGGACCTACATCCAAGAATACTCTATCCAGCAAAACTTTCATTTAGAATGGAAGGGCAGATAAAGTGCCTCTCAGATAAGGTCAAGTTCAAGGAGTTCATCATCACCCAGCCTTTATTATATGAAATGTTAAAGGGATTTATATAAGGCATGGAGGGATATCAACAGGGGAGTGGTAGGGGGAAAGAGGGAGTAGGGGGGAAAGCTGCAGAGAATAAGTAGCATAAATGGTAGGTAGAAAACAGACAGGGGGAGGTTAAGAATAGTATAGAAAATGTAGAAGACAAAGAACTTATGTGTATGACCTATGGACAAAAACTAAAGGGCAGGGAATGGGGGAGTGGGGGTGGAGGGGAAGAAAGGGGGGAAAATGGGACAACTGTAATAGCATAATCAATAAAATATATTAAAAAATGAGTTACTAAATATTATTTTACTTATTTACAACTCAGAACCACTAATGTATCCACCTAGTCAAGTCTAGAATACAAATGTAAATACAAGAAAAAGATAATAATAGCGTTAATGATGTATACATGTTTAACAGTCCACAAGGAGCTTTTACAATGATGATCATTTTGAGCCTTACAATACCCCTTTGAGGTAGGTAGAACAAGGACTTTACAAATGAAAAACTGGGGATCGGAGAGCATGCTCATGAGATGGTATGAATTCAAATTAGACTAACTTTAGAATGTCCAATGCAATCCCCACAGTAACCACAATGAAAACAGCTATAGGATAGACACAGAAGGAAATGAGAAGGCAATTAAAATATTTCAGTACAAAAAGAAAATGAACACAAAATAGGACAGAGGAGAAATAAATAAAACAGAAAAATAAAGAAACAAAAATCAATGAAACCAGACATTGATTCTTTGAAAAAACAAAATAACGAAATTGACAGAAAATGAGAGACAATAAAAGCTTTAAGGCATACAGAAAACAAATACCAAAATGATAAGAGGTCTCTCTCCTTTATCGGTAGTTACTTTAACTGTAAATGGGTTAAACTCTATGACCAAAGGACAGAGATTGGCAGAAGGGATAGAAAAAACATGATTCAACTATATGCCGTGTACAAAAACTCACTTTAGAGCCAAAGACACAAATAGAAAGTCAAAAAGGTGGAAAAAGATACTCCATGTAAACAGTAACCAAGAGCAGAGGGGTTAGTTATATTAATATCAGGTGAAATAGACTTTAAATCAAAAAAGGTTACAGGAGACAAAGAAGGACGTTATATATTAACAAAAGATTAATACAGCAAAAACATAATTATAAACATTTATGCATCTAATAACATGACATCAAAATACATAAAGCAAAAATTGACAGAACTGAAGGGAGAAACAGTTTTACAATGACAGCTGGAGATTTCAATACCCCACTCTTAATAATGGAAAGAACCAGAAAGAAAATAAGTAAAGAAATAAAAAGACTTGAACACCACAATAAGCCAACTGATCTAACAGACACACAGAATGTTCTACCCGGTAAGAGAATACACATTCTTTTCAAGTGCCCATAGGACATTCTACAGGATATGTGACAGGAATTCTTTTCATCCGCATGATAAAAACGTAACCCCCGGGAATTTCCGCATCTCGAGCCTGGCTCCGTGAGAATAAACACTCCCGTGCGGGCCGGCATAAAAATCATGTTCGTGGAAAAAAGAATTCCTTGAAGGGAAATTGGATTAACTTACTTTCTAAGACTTGTTAACTTGCTGGGACCCTTCCCCCAGAGCCAAGGGATTATGCTAATGGTTGCCTGGAACCCCTCGCCTAGTTGATGAATAGCCATTCCCATTTTACTGTGTCCTGAGCTTCCTAATAAAAACCCGGCTGAGCTATGCGCCAGGCCTTTTCCTGAGATATAGGAATTGGTCCCGTGGCCCCGGACTCCTTCTCCCCACGTGTCTCAGTGTGAGATTCTTTTACGCATTGGGTTACGGTCACCCATGGGTTTCGGCTGGGACGAAATCCCCACGACAGATGGCGGCCCAACAAGGGGCATCTGAGGCTCCGAGCCAGACCGGAAACTGCCCGCCTAAGGAGGGATAGAAACTGCATGGGATCGGCCCGGTAAGTGGGGTTCCAGCGACCCCAGAGTCATTCCAGGGCGGGAAAGGGAAGGAAACGGCACGAAAAATGTTTTATGGCCATGTTAATTTTTAATACATGAACATTAATAATTAAGAATTATAAAAGAAAAGATCCTTTTTCTCCTCTCTCGGACATCTTGCCGCATTAAGAGCGCGGGTCAAGCAAGTACATGCCACAGGGCGCTCGCCAAAAGTCTCCCTCGATAGGATAAATTGGTCTCGGGACGGGAGTAGAATGCATCAGGCTTCCTGCCAATCTGAAGAAAACTCCCGAGCAACGAGAAGGCACACTGTAAAAGAAACATAAACACGCCCACTCCCAGTGGCTAAATCCCCAACTAGGTATAAGTCTGGGAGAGAGAGAACAAAGAATCTTTTCGCTTAACAGGAAAAAACCTGGCAGCTTTAGCCAGTAGACCACCATCTTGCGGCTTTTTTTCTCATGGATCAGCTGTTTATTCTACTCCACCAATCCCCTCCAGGGAAAGCGATCACTGAATGAGTGATCCGACCTCTTGGACACTGAAGAATCGGGAGCTTAGTTTTAGGAAATTTGCATGAGAGCTCCAAAAAAGCTCCGAAGACAAGGCAATTCCTCCCCTCTGCCTGAGAGATCGGGTGTTCCCACGTGAGTCGGAACCTTGTGAGGGTGTCGGGGACCAGATCCCATGACGCGAAGGGGCCTTGAAACACTTAGGATAATTCCTCGCTCGTCTGGGGGACGCAAAGGTTGGTCGCCTAGCGTTAACGAGCATCTCATTTAGAAGAACCCCAAAGACAAATAAGCAAGAGCAGGAGATTCGGATTTCCCAATCCTCCTCTCTCAACTGTTCTCACCAACACCACATCTTAAGACCCACTACACATCAGTTGATAGGATAAGATTTCAGCGCGGTGGAGTTGGGAAGGACCGCTGATCAAAGGAAATAATAATTTTTAATAACAATGGGATCCGGCTTATCTAAAAAACAGGAAACTTACGAATACTTCAGCAACTTCTAAGGGGAGCAGGACATAAAGTTAAAGAGTCCCGTCTCCTTAAGTTTATGCAAACAATTAAGAAATATTTTCCCTCTTTCCCTGATCAAGGGACTCTAGATAGAGGTTTGGGAGGCGGTCGATGAGAAATTACATTTTTTACAAAATAGCGGTGCTCCTATTGGGTCTAAAAATTTAACAACCTTAGGTTTAGTCAAGACCGCTCTCATACCCATTTGGACTAGGAAATTAGATATGATTGAAGAAAAAGATCAGGATTCTAGCTCAGAGGAAGAAATTGTCCATAATGTAGCAGAGAAGCCAGTTACAAAGGTCCTGCCCTTAGCCCCGCCGGAGGAGAAATCTCATAACCCGCGTTCATCGCCCCAGCTCTGGGAGCGCTCCTCCTGGCAGAGCGACCCACCAGGACAGTCAGAAGATTTAGACAGATATCCTGTTAAGGCCATGCGCCAGTGCACCCAGCAAGCAGCGGAGGCTGGAGATTTAGACATTCTGGCAGCTTTCCCCATCATGGTAAGGGGTCAAAGAAGAGTCCATGAACCCCTTCCTTTTTCTTTTTATAATGACCTAAAAAGAAGCATTAAGGAAAATGGTCTTAACTCTCCTTATACCATTGGGTTGTTACAAGCCATAACAGACAGCTATCAGATGGCTCCATGTGATTGGATTGCCTTAGCTAGGACAGTTTTGACACCAGGCCAGTACACGGTTTGGTTTGCAGAGTATTCTCAAAGAGCCAACCGCCAAGCAGCTGAGAACGCGCAGATTAACAGCCCGGTTACTCTCCCCATGCTGATGGGAACCGGCGAGTTCACCACCGCCATAGCTCAGACCAGACTCGACCCCCTTGCTTATAGTCAAAGCGCACACATTGCCCCCAGGGCCATGAGGGTTGTACCTGATTCCCAGGCCTGGGAAGCTTTCTCCTTTACCAACATTCGCCAAGGCACGTCGGAAGCTTATCTAGATTTCATAGATCACCTCCAGGAAGCCATCAAGAGGCAGATAGATAACAAGAGAGCAGGTCAAACCATTTTATTACAGCTAGCCTATGAAAATTCAAACAGTGATTGCAAAGCAATTACAGGACCCCTAAGAGCTACCACTCGAGAAATCAGCGAATTTAACAAGGCTTGCCAAAATGTAGGCACTGAGCAATACAAGGCCTCACTTTTAGCCGAGGCTATTAGGGAAAGTCCCAGATGTTACAACTGTGGAGAAACAAATCACTTTAGAAGGGACTGCCCCTCCCTTTTGAAAGGGGGGAAGGGCGGCACCAAACCTCCTCAGAAGGATTGCCCGTGCTGTGGAAAGGGCAAGCACTGGGCAAAGTTTTGTCACTCTAAATTTGACATAAATGGCCAGCCAATTCAGGAAAACTCCCAGAGGGGCGCGCGCTCCTGTGTCCCCAATCCCAAACGGAGCCATCAGAACACCGATCAGTACAAGGAAACTCGGGGAAATGTACAGTTTCCAGCCTTCGCGCAGCCACCCGAGGGAGCGCAGGACTAGACCTGGTCACCACTGACCAACTTATCTTAAAAGAGCAAGACCAAACAACCATAGCTCCCACTGGCGTCTGGGGGCCTTTGCCCACAGGCGCCGTCGGCTTAATTTTAGGAAGATCTAGTGTTACTACTAAAGGTATTTTTGTTTTACCAGGAATAGTCGATTCAGACTATCAAGGGGAGATATAAAAATTCTTTTCACACGCATGAAGAATCGTAGCCCAGAAAAATCACACATGTCTGAGCTCAGTTCCGTGTGAAGAACTTCCGTGTGGGCTGGCATGATCCATGCCTGTAGAAAAGGATTTCTTAAGAAAAAGGGGGAGATGTAGGGATTCTTTCCACACGCGTGTCAACACGCAGTCCTGAGAATTTACGCGTTTTGAGCGCAGCTCCGCGTGATTCCCGTGTGGGCAAGTGTGGATCATGTCTGTGGAATAGGAATTCTCTAATGGGAATTTGGCAAAAATGTATCTTAAGAAATTATGACTTGCTGGGTCTCTTCCTCCCCAAATTTAGGAAGCTTAAATTAATAGATCACTACCTCAGTGTTTTATAGTTCTAAAAGTTAACAGCCCTAGTTAGATTACCCTCAATTTACTTGTCTCCTGTTTAATGCATACCCTGGTCCTGTCTGCCACCAGACCTGAATTTACATCCTAATGCTCTGCTAATGAGTAAACCTACCCCTGTTCTGCATAATCCCATAAATAATCAATCCAATGTAAATATGTCCTAGAGCCTCTAATAAAAACCCCGGCTAAGCTACCCATGAGGTCTTTTTCCCAAGATGGAGGTGGAGGGAAAGACCCGTGGTAGCCGGATTCTTATCTCCAAGCGTGTCTCTGGGTAAGACTGATTCATGCGATCGAGGCGGTCCCCCCACGGATTTTGTGGGTCGAAATCCGCGACAAGGATAGACTATATGTAAGGACACAAATCAAATCTCAACAGATTCTCTCTATCTATCTATCTATCTATCATCTGTTTATTAGAGAGAGAAAGAGGAAGAAACATTGATTTGTTGTTCCACTTATTTATGCATTCATTGGTTGATTCTTGTATGTAATCCTGACTGGGGACTGAACCGGCAACCTTGGCATTATCAGGACAATGCTCTAATCAACTGAGGTACCAGGCCAGGGCCTCGACAGATTTTAAAAGATAAATATCATACAAAGTATCTTCACCTGCCACAATGAATGAAGTTAGAAATAAATAACAAAAAGAAAACAAAAAAACCCCTCCACAACCTCAAATCTGTAGAAATTGAACAACACACTTTTAGACCACAAATGGGTCAAAGAAGATATCACATAGGTGATTAGAAAATATCTTGAAACAAATGAAATGAAATCACAACATACCAAAACTTATGATATGCACCAAAAGCAGTGCAAAGAGGGACATTTACAACAGTAAATGCTTATATTAAAAAAGATCCCATATCAATAACATAATTTTACATCTTAAGGAACTAGAAAAAGAATAAACTAAACCCAAAGCTAGCTGAGTGGAGGAAATAATATTAGAGCAGAAATAAGTGAACAGAAAAAAGAGACAAATCAATGAAACCAAAAGTTGATTCTTTGGAAAAAAGAAATCAAAATTGACAAAACTTCAGCTAAATTGACCAAGAAAAAACAGAGAGTACTCAAATTACTAAAATCAGAAATCAGTGTGTGGACATGACTACTGATTCTACAGAAATCAAAAGATTACAAGAAAATACTGTAAATAATAGTACACCAAGAAATTAAGACAATTACATGAAATGGACAATTTCCTAGAAACACGAAACCTACCAAGACAGAATCATGAAGAGAATGACTGCACAGAACTATAACACGTAAGGAGGTTAAATAGTAATAAAAAAATCTCCTGACAAAGAAAATCCCTGGACTAGATGGCTTCACTTCAAATGTTCTACTGAACATTTAGAGAAGTAACACAATCCTCCTCAAATATTTCCAGAAAACTAAAGAGAAAAGAGCATTTTCAAACTCATGCTATGAGGTTGACACTGTCCTGATACTAAAGCCAGATAAAGGCATTACAAGAATACTGCAGATCCCTGTGAACATTGATGCAAAAATCTGCAAGAAAGACTAGCAAACTGTTTTCAACAGCATACTAATAAGGTTATATACACCACAACCAAGTACGATATATGCCTGAAATGCAAGGATGGTTCAACATATGAAAATTTATCGGTATTATACATCACATTACCAGAATAAAGAAAAACACACACAATTATTTCAAAAGTATTTGACAAAATTCAATATATTTTCATGATAAAGGTATTCAACAAGGTAGAAATCGAAGGAAATTAACTCCACATATCTGAAACTGTATCTGAAAAGCCCACAGTGAACATTATGCTCAACGATAAAAGACAAAGCGTTTCCCTTAAGATTAGGAAGAAGGCAAGGATGCCTGCTTTTACCAGTCTACTCCAAACAGTACTGTAAGTTTCAGCCAGAGCAATTAGGCAGGAAAAGAAATAAAAGGCATTCACATCGGAAAGGAAAAGTAAAATCATCTTTGTTTGTAGACCATCTTATTTGTAATCGAAAAGATTCCACACAAAAATGTTAAGACTAATCAATTCAGCAAAGTAGCAGGATATAAAAATCAAGGAGCAAAAACCAGTTGCATTTTTATACGATAACAATGAAGAGAAAAGTAAGAAAAAAATTTCCATTTCTAAAAGCATCAAAAAGAATAAAATACTTAGGAATTAACTAAATCTAGAATGTGAAAGACCTGTACATTGAAGACTATAAAATGTTGCTGAAAGTAATTAAAGACACATACAAATAAAGAGACATCTGATGTTCATGGACTGGAAGACGATATTGTTAAGATATTACAATAGCTCCTAATAGGCTCAAAATGAGTCTAATATTAATTGCAGTTGAATTTTCTATTTTATAAATCTAACTCCCTTTGTGAATACTGCCTTCTAGGTCTTCTAGGTCTTCACTGCAGCCAGGAGCCACTCACAAATCCCTGATGGAGGCAAGGTTAGCAGGGTTCCTGGCCTAGCACACTGTTTGTAACTCTTGGCTCAGCACTCTCAGAATGTGGTCAGGAAAGGGATCAATTAGGAGGCTTTGTAGGAGCAGAGAAGGAAAAGAGAAACTGAAAATGGAATCAGGAGTAGCAATCACAAATCACTTATCTACATCTACTTCACTTACATCCTCCAACCTCAACACTTATGTCTGTTTGCAAGGAGAGTGGTTCTCAACCAGGGGCCATTTTGTCCCTCAGGGGACATCAGGTCACGTGTGGTGACTTTAGTGAATCACAACAGAGGGGTAGAGTATACTCTTGAAATCTATAGGTGGCAGTCAGGGATGCTGCTAAATTTCCTACAATGCACAGGACAACGCCCCCACACAGTGGCCTGAAGTTTTAGCAGTGCTGAAGGTCCTGTAAGTTGTGCTCTGGACCAAGGCAGGCAGAGCCAGCTTTGCTCAGAACCCTGAGAACGAAGACTCACACTGTGATGCTCACCAACTATGCCAAAGAATAGCTCTATTTGAAAAGAAATGGGGTACCACCTGTTGATTCCTTCTTTTACAAGAAGCAAGGTCAGGCACTTCTAGCTTCGTGCTTTTTTAATCACACCACTGCCGAGGCACTTGATAACTCTGGGCTGATGCGCTTCCCCTGCAGGCAGTCTCTGGAGGGGCCTCTTCACGGAGTTCTCCAAGGCCCACCCAACCTCCATGCCATGGGAGCTGAGGCTCCCGCCTCCCACCACTGCCTCTTCTGCCAGAGCTTGAAGGTTTCTACCTGCTCTAATGTGGCAGGTTCATCAGATCTGAGTTTATTTTTAAACCAATAAGCACTCCAGCCACTTTCATTTTTCAGTGAGCCAATAGTCCTTTTGTTCTACTTTCTGCCTGATTCTAGAACACTCTTAAAGAAACATGAGAGGCAGCATAGTGAGTTAAAATCCTGGCTTCAGCAGTAAGATCACTGTGTGTCCTTGGACCGGTTAAATGCAGGGTAACTCTTCTTATCCCACAGGGATGTTGTCATGAATAAATTAGTCAACAAATACAAAGTGCAGAGAACAGTGTCTGGGACTTGGCAGGCACAAGGTGAGAGTCAGCTATCATTGTTGATGCCCATGAGAAATCCAGTTCCAACTCAGCAATCTGTTAAGCTAGCAGGTGAATTTCCTTAGTGTTTCTCTGAGAAAAGACAAACTGGCTTCTAAACAAAGTCATCTTCCCTTTTGGAATAAACTAGAAGCTCAAAGCCGTTTCAAAAACAGGAGTTACAAAAGACTACATTGTAACTTAAAGTGACTTCACTATATAGTTGTCATTTTTATCTTTAGAAAAATGTTTTTGGAGAAATGATGAGAAAAACCTGCCTGGAGTCCAGGGCTGTAGACAGATAATTTATGACAAGCTGGCAGAGTCCAGGTGTGCGTATCAGCTCAGGTAACACTATACATACCTTGCTCCCTGTGAGCTGTGCGAGGTGAGGTTTCAGCTCTTCTCCGATTACGGAATAAATTGCCACTAAGCAAAACACACTGGCCTTCCGCACACTGCTTTCAGTGTTGTCATAACCCTAAAAGAGTCAGAAGGGCAACACAGAAAGGAAATGAGATCAAAGATTTGCTTCACAGTCACTATTTCATCAACATTTCCACAGATGCCCTTATAGTTCAACCTTGGACTTGTCAAAAACAACCAGGATATAACTCAACTCTGCAACTGAACCCGGAGAGCTTTCACCCCAGAGAGGTCAAAACTTAACAGTGTCAAGAGTGAGCTGGCTCCAGGGGTGTGGAAGCAGGAGGCTCGTGAGGTGCAGACTGGTCTGCCTCCGCATAGGGTGTTGCTTTATAATGAACCACCACAGCAGAGTCACTCAAGAAGCATCATGACAGAGACAGGATAAGCACATTAAGAGAGAAAAATAACTTGCTCCTTTCTTATTTCTCCCAATGGTGAAACAAAGTTCACATGTGAAAATCCCTTTAAAGAAATGAGAACTAACACTCACTCTTGTGTCCAGTCCCACAGCCTGACATTAGTGAGCATCCCTCTACAGCTGGACCTCCATCTACTCATCAGCCCCATCTCTACCTGACGACAAACAGTACCACTGCTGCTCTCCAAATAGGCCCTAGGATTTTTCAGCCTGTTGTGTTGTTCCTTCTGCCCAGAATAATCCAGTCTTTCGCAGCATTCCAAGCCACATGCTTAGCAAGCAGCAGCATTTTATTACATGTGATGTTGATTTTTCTTGACTCTTCCCCACTGAAATTTCTGTCTCCAGGACCTAACTCTAAAATGCCTCACTGATGAGCTTTCTCCCTTTGCTACCCTGACCCCGAAACCACCTCTCCACCTCTGATCCCACAACGCTCAGCTTGCGCGTCCCTACAACTCAGCACTCAGCGCCAGCATCTCTCCTTGTCTCCATGGCTGTGCTGTGTCCCCAGCGTACGCGGAAAATCCCTGAGGCAGGGCCAAACAGTGGAAACCATCTTTTTCTTCCAAAATCTATCTAACTCAATGCTTCATGCTTAAAAGGGTTTCAGCAAACATTTGCAGGATATATGACAGCAAGGACCACTACTGGATTGTGCACTCCATGGCCCATGTGCCCAGGGCTGAAGCCCACAGATGTGCAATAAGGGTTTGTTAAATTAGGAACAAACAACAACAAAAAGATCAAAATGTGTTTATAATAAACAGAAAGTTCATCCTGTGAGCCACAGTTCTGTGAGCAGCAGTGTGAAACCCTTTCTGCTGTCTTCAGGGGAGGGCAGATTAGGAGACAAGAAAAAAGGTGTGAGGTGTCCAAGCCACACAGCTTCCTACGTTCTAAACCACAGGTCAGCACCTGGCTTTCCCTGCCTACCATCACTTTGAGCTGGGCAGCTATACCGTTCCAGCCCCACAGCCCATGCAAGCACCACAGGGCCTACCTGCAGCAAGCCCGGGATGATGTCAGCAAGGAGTTGCAGCAAGGATTCCCGGGAGATCCTCTCAACAACTCTCGTCTGCATCTTGATTGCAGCGAGGTTGATGGGGTAGTCGGCTGTCTGGATGATGGGGCAGAGCACCTTGATGCACTGTTCCGGGTGGATGGAGCTTGCCAGAGTGGACGCGGCTTCTTCAGCAGCTCTCACCACCTGAAACACAGGTTCCCCCAAATGTGTGAGCTCCTTATGCCGTGAGAGGAGAAAGACTCAGTGACAGTACTGCCTAATTTTGGAGGCCAAGTGACAGACTTCACCTAATGCTGCACAGAAGCTATCACTCCGTCAGGGCAATTTTGATAAAGAAGTCCCAAGCGAAGTGGTTTAAAGGATAATTTTATAGCAGAATGGGGGACATGGGAAGGCAGGTATAGATAGATAGGGGATTCTGGAAAAAACCTTTGAAAAGCGATTCTCTGAGTGCAGTTCTCCCCACTCCCCCTTCCCCCGACAGCAGCAGCAGCAGCAGCAGCAGCAGCAACATCCTCAAGAACTTGTTAGAAATGCAACTTGTCAGGTTCCACCCAGACCTGCTGAATCAGAGACTGTTGAACTGGAGCTCAGCAAGCTGTTTTAATAAACACTTGGGAGATTCTGATATACAGGTAAATGTGAGAGTCTCTGCCCTAGAAGATTAGGACCTGAAAACAGAAACACTTTCCCACGGCCTTTGGACCACCCACAACTGAAATAACCAGAGAGAAACCTGGAAGGAAAACCAGAATGACCTCACTACTTATGTTTCCATGGAGGTGCCTCATTGCAGAGTGTTGACCCAAGGAACCTCCCGTGTAAAGTTGCTTTTCCAGGAGTCTGTGCTCGTGATACCACCTCATGGCCAAAGGAGCAGCCTGTGATCTCTGAAGTGACCACGATGCACTGGGACATATGTAACACATGCTCTCTCGAGGCCACCAGAGACACGCTATAATCAAGGCAGAAGCCTAATGCAGAACCCAGAGAAAAGAAAGAGCAGGGGCTTGGGCTGAGAGAGCTGGAAACAAATCCGGGTCACACCATTCATAGTGCTAAGCCCCATTTTGTCACCTGTACCTGGGGTTGTCTAACACAGATCATTTGAGGAGCAATATCAAGATATATTAGATATTCAGTAAATGATAGTTACCATATTAGTGGCACAGGAATACATTACAAATGATATACAAAGACACCAAGCTATAAACAGGTATGTGTTTTCTTATAAAATGCACTGAACATCTAACACATTCTCCTAATGCCAGCCCTGGACTGGAAATTCCATCAGATTCTTCTCTGCTCTGTGTTCTGCAATTCTAAACTACTCAGCAAGTACACAGCAGGGCCGGGCACTTACCAGGTGTTCAACACTGACTGATGGACTGAATGGCATTCTCCAGTCTGAGGATTTGTTCTGTTTAAAGAAGCTCTACCTTCCTGAATTCTGAAAGTCCCATTTCTTTCTTCTTGGTCATCTTTTGGACTTTCCCTGTGGAGACCAGCTATCTTCTTAAGTCACAGACCAAAGGCGAAGTGACTCATTAAATAAGATCACCTTCTGCCCCATCATCACCCGGCTGGTATGCTTATGGACACAACGCATATACCCATGAAGGCATATACTGGGATTGTGCATTAATCCTTTTAAGAGTGAAATGGAAACCCAGGTTAGCATGGTTCAAGGGTAAATACTGTGTACACGTGAGGAGACATGTGTCAGAAACATCCAAGGTTTGTGCTTCCTATATACGTAAAAGGTCAGGCATTGCTGCAAAGCATAGCAGAGAGATTATTTTATTTTATTTTTTTAAAGATTTTACTTATTTATTTTCAGAGAGAGGAGAAGGGAGGGAGAAAGAGCAATGTATGGTTGCCTCTCACATGGCCCTTATTGGGGACCTGGCCCGCAACCCAGGCATGTGCCCTGACTGGGAATCGAACCGGGACCCTTTGGTTCCCAGCCCGCGCTCAATCCACTGAGCTACACCAGCCGGGCGAGATAATTTTATTTTAAGAGTCATGTCCTACTCTCAAAAAGCTCCTAAGATTCTTAAGAACTTCAAAGCCTCAGAAATAATTTTTTTCTCACTCTTCCTTTCTGCCTTCCATTTGTGCTTTGTGTGTGCATTCATTCAGTCCTATATGTCAGGGACTGAGCTCAGTCCACAGAGGAGAGGACAAGGGGTCCCAGGCGCTGCCCTCACGGTGCTGGGCAGGGTGCGGGTGGTCCATGCACATGGGCAGCATGAGGATGCAAAGACCTAGGAAACAGCGGATGAGGCCTCAGAAGCAGCCAGAGCCAAGAGTGGGAGTCTGCTCTCTGAGCAGCTTCTTGATGTTGGCCAAGATTCGATGGAAGAAGGGTGGTGAGGGATGGGAAGTAGAATGAACATCTGCAGAGGCTTCTCTGGTGTTCTGCAAAATTCTTCCAGCTCAAGGGTTCTTGGCTGTACAGAGCCATCCTAGCCTGCCTCTGCCTCTGCCTCCTCCACAGCAAGCAAGTGGTTTGAGTTAGGCAGCAATCTTGGCCTTTCCACGCACCTCAATATAAGTGAGCAGACTTCCCTGTTGGCAATCATTAACTTAGTCACATTTATGGCACGTCACTCTATTTTATATACACATGGAAATGAGAGTATTTAAAAGAAACACACTGCAATTATTTTTTTCTTGCCAACCAATCTCCTGCAAAGCACAGCTTTTTCTACACAGGTCCCCCAAAGGTAGAGTGCTGTTGGGCTCTGGTGTGTGCACATGACCTTTACCCTTTTACCTCAAGAAAGGCAGCGTCCAGGGTTGGATGGCCACATTCTCAACCTCTGAGAACAGTGCAGCAGACAAGCCTCAGTTCAAGCTTCTGGCAAGGCACTTAATTGTTCCGAGACACAATTTTTAAAAACTCCAAAATGAAGATTTAAAAATACCTACTTTTACAGTTATTTGGATTAATAGAGAGAACATACAAATGACTGCAGCTATAAAACACATGATGGCTATTAGCTAGGCCTTGCTGAAGCAGCAATACTGGAAGTGGAACTTGACAGCAGAGATGCTACCAGGAGGCACAACAGCCAACCTGGGAACTCTAGGGCTGCCAGAAAGCAGAGCTCTATCCAGAGGACCCCTCCTACCTGGTCTACTGCGTGCCAGTGGGTCTGCTTGCTCCAATGATCTCTCTAAAATGCTAACCTGGTGACCATGTCCATGTTCTTCAATCCAGCATGGAAGGCCAACAAAGACCTGGCTTCCACTGGCCTGCCCAGTTGAAGTTTTAGCCCTCTATCTTCCCACTGTGCCCTGGTAATACTGAGCTGAGGGCACACCCTGCACCTGTCTGGCCAGCCTCATCTCAGTGCCCTTGTCTAATCCCTGCACTTTTCCTGAATGTTGCTCATTTGTGTTCTTCACCCAGCTGGACCAATTCACCCTTCAGGACCCACTCACACCAAGAGAATCTTCAGGAAGAGCCTCTGTGCAAACCTTGATCACTGCACTTAAATGTTTTACTGAAACCGTCTCTCCCATTAGACTAAAAGTTCCTTGAAGGCAAGCTCCCATCTCAGCCATCTTTCTATACCCCCCACGCCCAGCACAGTTGATGTCCAATATGCATTAGGTACTTCATAAATGTCTGTCAGACTAATTTTCCCCCAGTGCATATATTTTTAAAGTGCTCATGACTGGCAAAGTCACCTCTCGGCATGCCTCACTGACCTGCATTTACATGTTCCAACTAAGGAGCTAGCCCAGAAAGTAAGGAGAAAGGCAAAGTATCTACAAATTAGCAACATGAGCCTCAGGAAAATCAACTGTACAAAAGTGTCCCATTCAAGGTAACACACTGGAAAGGAGGACACAGACCTGTTCTTCAGAAAAAAAAGACTTTAGTTCAGGATAGCTTTTCCCAATAATGTTCGAAGAGGGGTATCGTATTTCTTAGAAGAGCTCCATCATGCAATGAATTATGTAAGATGAGGTGCTTTTCTTCCTCCTCAGTTCAGGCACATCATGCAATGAATGAGACCATTCTCTGAAATCAATGCCTTTTGACTGTAAGAAGTCACTGTTCACAAGTATCATGAAACATACTAGCAGAAAGCTGAGTAACACTAACTGAGGAAACTTTGTGCCTCAGCTCTTGAACATGGAAATAAGAGGGTCAGAAAATGCTGGATGATTTCACAGATATACCCAAGTTAGAAAACAGTGATATATAGGAACGGATGTTTAAGATCCCAGCAGGAAATGGGAAGTGGCTCAGTGGGTGGAAAGGCACAGGCTCTGGACACAGACTGGGATTCAAACCCCAGCAGTGCCCGTTAGTAATCGTGAAGGAGCCCCCACCAAGCACCTCCTGGTGTCCCTCAGGAATGCTACCAGCATTAAAGAGACAAGGAAGTTAGCTGCCAGGCTCACAGTGAGCACTCTGTCATAAGGTTTCCTTCCTCTCCTCCAGTCTCCCTGTGCCCCACTGTCATTCAGGTTAAAATGAGTCACCCTGCAGGGAGCTAGCTGCTCGGGGAAACAGGCTGCTTCAGGTCTACTGAGCTCAAACCCGAACCTGAGAACTTCCTTTCATAAAACTCCGGGACTCCTAGATGTCACCAGCATGAAGCAGTTAGTCAAATGTTTCTAACGTAAGGTTTTCTGAAAACTTCTGAAAATAAAAAAAATGCCAGAAGCTGCACCTCAAGATGCTAATTGTGAGGCACTCTCTTTTACTGAGGTTCAAGAAAGTTTCCCAAGACAGATGCTGTTTCTGGTAAGGCAGGTAGGTGTTCTTGACTTTCCTCTATATGCTAAACCCCCAGTTTTGGGCAAGCTGCCTGAATCAGGGTGAACTTTAGGTTTTGCCCCCGTGTTGTGTGTAACATAAGCAGCAAAGATTATAAATGTAAGCACAGAGAGAGCAAAAGTAAACATGGGCAACAGAAAGGAAGGAGGACAAGGCTGTTCAGCAGACACGGTGGCCGGAAGAGGCAAGGATTTCAAAAAGGAGGGGAGGGCATATTCACGAGAGACAGCTGGATTAAGCAGACTTTTGGGTCATAATCCACTTTGAAGCTATTGAAATTGTTCTAACATAGTCTGGCTAGAACCATAGGAATTCTTCAATTTCAAAGTTAGTGAAATAATAGTGTCTAGCTAGGAAAAGTATAATTTCCTAATCTAACTTTCTAAAAAAAATGAGGTCATTACTCAGAATACTGATGAATGTTTGCTTAAAGATAAGGTTTCCTTTAGAGCACAGAACTTGTCAAATTTGAATTGCATGTTTTAAGCTTACAAAATTTGATTTGGCCTTGTCACTGATACATCAGAATAATTGCTCAGTAAAAAGAAATTAAAAAAAAAAAGAAAGTAAAATAGCACATATTCAGAAACGATGAACAGAATCAAAGAACTCTTCCTAGTGGGCACACCCAGTTTAGCTCTGCAATCATTTGGGAGTGAAGGAAAAGGCTGGCGCCACCTCCTGGGAAAAGCTGGAAAGACCTTATAAAAACAGTACTGACACCAACTTTTAGTATCCACCACAGTATCAGGCGATCACTCAGCCACACTCAGTGCCAGTGGGAGGGAGAGAGGGAAGAAAAACCCCAGGTTCAAAGTCTGGAGATCTTGGGGAAAATTTCTTTTACTTTCTATGCCTCAGTTCCCTCATCAGCAAAATGAGCAGTAGAATCTAAAATAAGAATTTTTACATTATTTTGAATTATAAGCCTTATCTTCTACCCATACTTAAATTAATACTCTCCCCTGAAAACTGGACACTCAAAAAATTTTAAGAGGCAGACTCTGAATGAGATGTGCTCTAACAACACTGCCTTCACATCCCCGCCCGGAAAAGCAGACCTGACAACGCTATCTGTCTCAAATGCGTGAAGGCTCTAGGGTGGGAGACTTACTACGTCTTACCCCCTACAAGGCACTGGTTTAGGACCTAAAGGGAAAAAATACTGAGAAGTCAGAAGGGGCTGGGAGCCTAGGAGATGGCTGTGTTCCCCAGTCCCGGAGGCTTCTGTTTTGCAGCTCTAAAAACTCATGTTTTCCAGCCTAAAGATGACAGCTACCCCAGTGTAGACAGTGATAGACTCAGCCAAAACAGTAGTCCAAAGATGAAAGTTGTGTTTTTTATTGGAGTTTTAAGTTTTAAAGTTAATTCAACCAAACTTGAGTCTTCTTAGATGTATTTAGAGAAATGCAGTTCTATATGCTTTGTGTAAAACTCAGAAACAATTCTATTCAGAATCGGTCTACTTTAATGGAAGAGGATTAAAAAAAGACAGTATCTTCAGTTTTCCACAATGTCAGTACCCTTCTCACTTAACTTTAATGTCAGGGCAGGCCTAGCAGGCCGTAATGCATCCCTGCTCCCCCAAGTCACCAGTGCGTACGAACATTTCAGAGATTCGAAGAGCTGCTGTAGTTTGTTCACAACCACACGGCCAGTGAACAGACAAAAGCGGGGCGTGCACCCAGGTCTGCAAACTCCGAACTCAAAGATTCTGACATTAAAATAATAGCCCTCCTGACTATTTTCTGCATATGGGTTGTTTCAATCAGATGTTCTTTCTGAAGCTACAGGAGCTTAAAGGGCAAGAGTCACAGCTGACCCCAAAGAGGGTCAAGCTCACCAGATAGGAGGAACCATTTCTTTTGCCCTGAAAAACAGACGGAGCAGCGGCAGTGGCCATCCAGAACGGGACAGCGTGCCTGGCACTTCAAGACCCTGTGAAGTGAGAAATGGTATCTCTGCTTGACACAGAACATGGTGGCAAGTCTGATTCTGTGAGCTCAGCCCAGGCATCTTCTAAGTTCATGCTCCGTCCCTTAGCTCACTATTACAATTCTCTCCCTAACTACCACTTCTCAGTCTCAAGTTCTAACACCTCAAGCACTCTCCTTTGATGATTCCAGTCCACTCCAAACTCCTAGTGCATTTTATTCAGAACCAAGTGTTAATTCCTTTACTTTAAACTCAACTAAACCATAGATCCTTGTAGACTAGTGCATTTCTCCCCACCCCATCGCTCTGCCTCCAATAATAACACATTCAGTAGGTTGTGCTAAGTGTCAAACTATTGGCTTAGCAAATGTGAACCTTTATATGACTATATAGGTTTCTGGTTTTGTCTTTTTGTTAAGAAGTAGTAACTTACAAAGGGAATGGGCCTCTGGCCACATCTCAAGATTAGTCCCATGGAAAACTGGATATTTACAATCTATGAAGGTCTAGGTGTGTTACTCAATAGCAACTTCTATTATCTTGAGGCCAGATGAGACACAGATAATCATCTAGTCCACTACCTGGGCTAACAGATAAGAAAAACCAAGGTCCAGAGAGCTAAAGTAACTTCTCCAGGTTCGCACAACGCATTGTTCTGAGGCTGGACTCTGATGCTTCACACACTGAGATTTTAGTATAGTGACATACAATGATGACAACATTTCCTCTTTTAATAGGCAAGTGTAATCAGAACATTTACTAATGAAGTCAAATTCAGAAAACTAATGATTAGAAAGTCTCCATTATAGATTATCCTTAAGAAATAGAGTTGGTTATTCTTGTAAGTTTATATGTAAGACACAATGGCTGGGAACAACTATTCTTACACTAAAGGTGTATAAAATAATAATGAGCATATCGACTACTTACCAAGAAGTGAGTCTCTGACCCAGACAAGCATGTCTGAGAACAGTTTACGAGGCAGTGTGTGCACCGCAGGGCGTCTCTAACGGCGTATGCCCACACACGGCTGCGGAGAGGCCACGGAGACAAACGGCGCAGCTGGGGAGGGGCAGACGCCGGACCGAAAACCAGGTTTTCTATCTCAAGCTTGTATCTCACAAAGAGTCCAGAATCTCATTCATAACATGAGTTCTTTTATTAAATCTTCTCTTAATCAATGAAAGTGAGATTCTGTACCAGTCCTAGCAAATAAGATTACAAATTCTGAGAAGAGTTAAGATTAATGGAGTTTATTTGAAAAACAGGAACTGGGTTTAAGACTTTAAAAGGTCACTAACAAAGCTTTAGCCCTTTTAATCATGTTTGCTAAAAGCTAACACTACTGTAAACCATTAACACTTTTCGTACCGCTCACGAGTTTTCTCGTGTTTTGCGTGCCATCTGTTAAGGACCGCATCACAAGATGATTTAATTAACGTGCAGTTTGCCCCAAAACCTGCGGTCCCTGGCGTATGTCTTAGACGTTTCTATGTGGTACGAAATGTGTTAAGTAACTTCATTAAGAAGGCACTGAAATGCTATAGCATATTTTATTTACTAAAATGATAAAAAAAAGGAGTTGGAGAATGAAAGAGATTTACTTGTTCCAATAAGAAATATGAAAACATGTCATGGCTCAGATAACTATGTAAGGTGTCAGATGAGTACCAGATTTATTGGGGTGATCACATCGTAAGTCATATAAATGTCTCATCAATGGGTTGTACACCGGAAACTGAGATGATATTGTATGGCAACTGTGATGGGAAAATTTAAATAAGTAAAAAAACATACCAGCTTTCAAAATAAAAACTCTAAACTGGTATCCAAATCCTCTAGCTTGCTTACTGTAGAAATGTATATGCTAGCTTAGGGTGGATGATGCCTGATATACATGTAGCGCCTGATACATTTTCAATATTTAAAAAGAAATGTTCTATACACACAGCTCCTTTTAAAAGACCCTGATAAAACATACTATGGCTTGTAAGATGATAAAACAAGCCATCTTATCATCTTCCATTAGGACTTTTATGATAAATTTCAATTTATAGAAATTGCATTTCAAAAAAGTTGTCCTTCGATGCTACAGTCCACCAGCGAGAACGACAGTGTGCACCAGGGACGTCCGCCCCCACAGCCGGCAGGGGAGGACATCGGGTGCCAAGGTGTGTCAGCCTCCCAGGCCTCGCGCTCTTCATTTCCTGCCGAGGCCTGTTCTGTCTATGAATACAAAACCAACCAGCTTCTTATGAGAGGGAAGTTCTGGGATGAACACACTTAGGAAGTACTACTTAGACAGGAAAATAGACTCTGCCTCCACATGACTAATATAATAACTGGGTCTAGAAACATTTTGGATCCTTTCCAATAAATGTTCAAATAATGTTGAAATAAATGTTTGAATGCAATGAGAAAGTATAATGACTAGAGAAATATTGTGTGCAGTATTATATGCCAACGTGATTGCCCACAACACAAACTATTTTGCCCTAAAAAACAAAAAACAAAAAACAAGGAACAGAGACAGTTGCTTAAAATAAGAGAAAGACTAAGCTAATTTTGAAGGAAAAGAAAAACAAAACCAAAATCTATACTTAAAACCTACACATACATGTGCCCAATTTAGGAGCTTCTGGCAAAGTGACAGAGTCAAGTTTCGTAAGGGAAACAACAAGGGCAGCCGAGTCAAGGTGAGTCTGAAAGTATGCAAAGCAGGGCGGCCTGCCAGCACCGGCGGCCGTTCAGCACACAGTGTTTCCTCTGCCTCCTTTATCAGGTCATCAGCGACAGCAGCGTGGCGAGCCCAGGGCTGCAGGAATTATACTTTCTGCTTTTGTTGCTTATGCGATATAAAGGACTTCACAGCTAAGAACTTTCTCTCCTAAATGTCTTATTTGGCAGGGAAAAAAATAATAAGATCCCTCAAGAAAACAGTAAACAGCAAATGGGTTATTTAACTGTTAACTTGTACTTCTCAGGGTCCACTGTCAAAGTTTTAAAGTTTAAGATCGGGATGTCCTCTTTAAAGACAGACGTCTTTCAAGGGAAAGCTATGAGTGCCACACCCTGTAAGATGACTTAGTTTTCACCTTAATGCCACATTCTAGGTATGTCCTCCTCCTCAAACAACTGACGTCATATATGTAAAAGAATGTTAATTTTATGTATGTATGTATGTGTGTGTGTATGTTCATGTATTCGCATTAAGGAGAAGCTACTGTGGTTTAAAAAGACAGAGAGGAAAAAAAAGCACAAGCCAGTTGCTGTGTTAAAGAAACACAGACCTGGTCTGCATCTCGGTTCTGTATCAGCAGGCAGTGTGCATCGCCTCACCAATTACGTGCGGTGCCTCCTGGGGCCTTCCTCACTTACCCAGGAATCACTATTTTGACTATATTGGTTCACCTGGTCCTCACATTTTTTTTTTAAAGATTTTATTTATTTATTTTCAGAGAGAGGGGAAGGGAAGGAGAAAGAGAGGGAGAGAAACAGCAATGTATGGTTGCCTCTCACATGGCCCTCACTGGGGACCTAGCCCGCAACCCAGGCATGTGCCCCAACTGGGAATTGAACCGGGACCCTTTGGTTCCCAGCCCGCGCTCAATCCACTAAGCTACACCAGCCGGGTGGTCCTCACATTTTTTAAATGAGTTATTGTAAGTGAAGAGCACTTTGTTCAAACATGAGTGATTATCGCTATCACACAACCAAGTCATATTTTGAAAGTGTAAATTATTGGTTTGAAAACACACCTATCACGTAAGTGCCTGTGTTCTGCTAGAACTGTGAGGTGGGGGGACGCCTGGACAGAGCACAAGGACCACCCCCCACCCTTGCTGTGCCTGCAATCACGGTGGGGATTAGAGGAGGCAAATAGGTCACTGTTTTCAGTAGTCATATAACTGCTGAACAGAGAAAAACCACTATTTAGGGTCTAATTCCTTTGGTAGATATAAGAATTGCTCCAAGCACAATTCCCTTAATCCATGAGTATGCTCATGAAATAGTCACATGTGAGCCAAGAGACAGACCCGAGCGAGTGATTACCGTATGTCTCTTACTGTGGGGTCGGAGATCGTTTGTAATGTTAAGTGTTCTAGCTGGTATTGTAAGTGTTCAGAAGCTAGTGGGGAAGATGTACCATAGCCAAAGAGGATCACACTAGAAGGGGAAGAAGGGAGGGGGACCAATACAGTGGAGTACCTACTCTCATCAAGCACTGGGCCAGGAACCGTCTCTGGTTGTCTCATTTAATTCTCACAAGAAACTTGGTAATAATAGCCATCTCTATTTTACACATAAGGAAAGTGAGGCTCGAAAGGTGAAACAAGTTCTCCAAGGCTCTGGAGCAAGGAAGCATCACAAGTCCCCATTCGTCTGGGACTTGTTCTAGGGTGTCTTTATCTTTAAAGTCAATCTCAATCTCCCACATTGTGCTGCCAGATACTAAATGCCAAAAGGAAATGAAAGACTCCTCCTTTTGACCAAAGCAATGGGAACTACTGACATGGGAAATCCCTTAGGAACAGGCCAAGCCCACTGTACACGCAGAAAGGGAATTAGAAACCTACCAAGTGGCACACTGGCCCTTGAACTGCACTGCCACTCAGCTACCATGGCAGCAATGGGATTTTCACACTGCATTATGGCATGGGCTCAGTTCAAAGGAAGGGACTCCTTTTTTGAAGATTTACAGTGATTGGCGCTCCTCTTTTCCCACACAACTAACTGTGCTGAAGACTTGTTCAGCCCTCCTGGGCCTCAGGCCTGGCTTACCTCCTTGTGGGAATCTTTGTGGGCTTCCAGAGTCTTCATGATCGTCAGCTCGGCGTAGTTTTTAAACCTTGCTGGCTGGTTTCTCAATATTTCCCGTAAAACTCTCAGTGCTAGTGCTCGAATGGAATGCTGGAGTATAGGAGGAAAGGTAGACATCAGCACAGAGTATACAGTACTTCACTAAATGTATGACTGCTTGGGTCCAGGGAAAACCAAGCACCCAGTTCTGGGGTTCACTGGCATCCTGCAGCCACCTCAACACAGATTACACTGCATACTTGACAGAGGCTCTCTGGATGGCCAGCTCTGTGAGGGCAGGTCCTGTGCCTGTGCTGACATTCCCAGGACCCAGCACCTAAGAGGGACCTGATGAAGGTTTCTTAAATGAGCCAAATGAGAATCAAATAAGGACACTATATCTCTGGGAGATTTCAGATTTCTTGAGGCCGAGATACACAAATTTCCCTTTGTAGAATGTACAAAAGGACAAGTAAAAAGCATCTGAACACGGCAACAATGTGACCTGTAAGACTGTAAACTCTGCAAGGACAGTTGGAGACCTGTCATCATTCCCAGCTTTCTGTGTGATGAGATCACGGGGGAGGGGAATCTGTACAGGCCTGGAGTTGCTTGAGGACCTCAAGGCTGAGTCATGCACCTGGAGGAAAGCCATTCCAAACACATTCCTAATCTCAATAAAAGAGAGTGGAGTTTACACTAAACACAGCCAAAAAGTACATCCTGATTCTCTGTCACTCATCCGTACCATTCACACACTAACACACCATCTACTGCCCTCTACATGACATCACTCTGTCTCCTGACAACAAGGCCCAAACAAGGACAAGTACTTCGGAAGCCAATACTTTGTTTTAAGAAAAGTTAATACAGATCTTTTGTCGCCATTCTTCTTTAGCTTTACTTAGCCCTATACCAAACCACTAATCCTAAGCATCAGAAGTGACTTGAGTCACCATGACATTCAACCACCCTCCTGCTCACCTGTCTTCCATTCAAGTCACCACACTGTGACCCTGGGTATGACCTTTATCACGGGCTGTGTCAGATTTCCGCCCGGTCCTGCGTGCGGAGCTCTTCACCACGTTTATGTTATTTTTGTTTCTGCTGGCCGACACAAAGCCCAGTGCAGAGGGGTGGAGTTCACTTTGCAATCCCTACACTGACTCCTGTCCTGTGGAAGGGACCAGCTGCACGGGGGCAAGAAGCAGGGCTTTGACTGGATTCCGCCATCCTTTAGGAGTTACATGGCAGATGCCTAGTTTGTCACATTCAAACATCACAGTGCAAAGAGGGCCTTTTATTTTAAAAATAACAATAGAAAACAATAGGTAACAATAACAATCCACGGTTCCTAAACTTGCTGTTTGACTGTTCCGGGTTACTGGAGCTGCTGACACATGTAGGGTGAACCAAGACAAAATGTGACAATGCAACATTTTGCAGGGTCTTTAAAAAAGGAACTTCTCTGTTTCTCATGTAAATGTGAAACATAAATAAAACTCACAAGGAAAAAAGCTCATTGTAAAAAATGACATTTTATGCTAATGTTTTAAGAAATTTTGTATTAAAGTGACCTGATTCAGGAACAAGTTTCCTTCAACAATGCCAATTACAAAAAAACCCTTGCACATAAGGTAGGATGGGTCCTGTCTCTGACGAAAACATTTCCTTACTAACTGGTGGTTGGAAAATATTTCACATGTGTTTTGATGTAAACAGTAAGCATGATACAGATAGTAGAGCAGAAGCCAAACGCCAAAAGAACAAGACCGAACTCACCCATAGAAAGGTGAAAGGTAAGAACAAAAGGAGCTCACATCTTTGTCTCCGAGCGTCTCCAACAGCAAGAGCAGAATGGTCTTGAAGTGCTCCTCCCAGACGCCCAGGCTGTCTTCCCGGGTGATCTTGAGCAGCTCCAGGAGGGCACCTTTCCGTTCTTCTACTCGCTCATTGTGGTTGGACAGCTCTTTCAGAAGGTCGGCCACCAGGTCAGAATGGTCAATGGGCACTGGGAGGCACACAGGACAGAAGTCATTGCACAAGGAAACACCTGGCTCCAGGTGCCTCCTCAGTGACATCCCGCAGTCCCCCCACCGCTCTCCAGTCTCTCCCCATCACACCCTTCATCCTGATCTGTGGTCCGGGCCTCACCCTCGGCACATCATCCCACCGAGCTAATTGTGACAACTGAGGTGGGAGAAGAGGTATCAAGCACCAATAATCAATGTCACTACCCTGCCTTACCATCTTTTCCCTTTCCATTTCAGACAAGCAGAGAAACTGCTATTTCATTCAATTTAGGACAAAGAAGAAACCCTCCAAAAGCCCTTCTGTGACTTGTCTCTTTTATCCAAACACTATTTCCATTGCAACAGTCCAAAGTCAGGCCTATAATTGGAATAGTCTCTGACTAGTACCAAATCCACTGAAGCACACAGATTCTCCTCAATGCACTGTTACAACTAAGATCCATCCCCTTCTGGAAAGGCACAGAGTTTAGGAACTAGCGCAGTAAACAAATACAATCAAGGCAGACTGGAAAACTTGCCAAGATCTCTGAGCATAATTATTTGCATGGGCTTGAACCATGGTTTACATGGCAGAAGAGCATATCCTTTCTCTCTGCATGTTCTTTTAAGAGACCTCAACTCTGAATTCACTTAAAATAGGAAGGATGAAGAAACAGATCACACAAGTCATCAAGAACTACTTAAGTTTGTATTTGCATATTTCTTCAGATTCTAAAATTGAGAAACAAATGCATGAGAAAGTTTGAAATGTTAAAGAACTGTATCATTTCCCCTCCTATCCTACATTTTTCTTTAAGCCTTTTACTATACATTTGCTGAATAAATAACAACCAATATCCTAATCTCTATTCCATCTTCAACAAGACCAACAAATGGCTAAGTTAAATGATGCACCAATTCTATGAGCAATGAAAGGAAATAGTCCAGTACTCTAGAAAGTGCAAGTCATAATAAATTTTGTATCACTGCCAACTGCCCAGTAAGATGCTTGGGCATATCCTGAGCTGCGACCCACCAGCAATTAGCAATTAATAGCCACAGGATTACGCTGTCAAACGCTTGACACAATTTCTGCTTTCACACAACTGGAGAACTTCTCTTCCAGCTTAACGTCCCATTACAGCCGGACCCACCGACAGAGTGTGGTTTTCAGTCTGCCGTGCCCCACTGAACCCCGTGTGAGCCTCCGGGGTGGCCCTTCCCTCTTCCCAGTGGGACCATGCTGAGTCTGTTTTCCCCAACACACCTTGAGGTTTCGAGGCCGGGGACCATCTCATTTACCTCCCCGTCCCTTGCCAGCCATACGCCTCATGACACACAGTAGGCACTCAGTTAATGTTAATTGTTTAGAGGTCTAATTTAATTTTTCATTCAAAATTAAAAAAAAAAAACAACAGGGAGGTTAAAACAGTTGTTTTTAAAAAAATGACTACTAATTTGGGTTGGCTTTAGCTCAAGCAGTCACTTTGTCACGGAAGACAGCTAAAATGACTATTAAGTTGAACTAAACCGAAATGTGCAACACGACAATGAGGTAAAAAACAAAACAAATAATCAAGTGCCAAATAAAACTACGACCATACGGAAACATGCTTAATCACTTGTTACTCAATAATGGACACTGGTCTTTGAACAGAATCAGAAAAAACCCAGCTGGTTCTCCTCCACACTGAGCACGTTGCATTGAGGCAGGCACCTTAACATTTCTGAACCTCGACCTCTCAATCTGTAAAGCGGAAACAACCGCCACTGTCTCCGGCAGAGAGCGTGGAGATGTGCGTGCAGCAGCGAGCCTGAGGGAAGGCAGATGCTCAGTGAGTGTCTGACCCCACCCCCAACTACGGGACAGAAGTCAGCTAAGGCCATTCCAGGAAAACCTGGCGAACAAGCTGGAGTGAGAGAAGAGGGAAGACTCTCAGCGGTACTTCAGAGTCTCACTTCCATAGCTCAGGATGGGCACTTCAGGGGCCGTTACAGACGCTGAGCGCAGTGCCGGGGTTGCTCGAGCCTTTGCTGCCCACCTCACCAACTCCTGCTCCCCTGTCCTTCTCATGCCTTTAGCTCAAGGCCCTCCATTCAGGCCCTGGTTCCCAGGGAAGCCTTCCCCGATGGGTACAGGTAGCCTTCCTTCGCTGCACAGTTGTCACAGCTGCAAGATGAAGTCATTCGTATGACTGCTTATTTCCTGATTGCCTCTGAGACTAGACTATAAGCTTCTAGAGGGCAGGGGCTGTGCATACTTTTGTTCAGTTGTGCCACGTCTAAGCACTGGTAGGAGCTCAACATGTAGCTGCTGAACAAAGGACTAACCAGAACAGACCCAACATTTCCATTTACATTTGATCAGTATGCCCAGAGTTGGTCTTATAAGAGGGGGAGCCCATGGAAAGAACTTCTGGATGGGGGATAACAGAACAAAGAAAGACAAACCATCTCGAAGCTGCTCCATGTCATCATCAAACACGGCCTCCTTCAGGGCTGTCTTATCATAGGTGTTGATGGTGTCTGAGTAGGGATACAAATTGTAGTCTCGCACCCGTGGCCCCGGGAAGGCGCGCAGAGGCTGGGTATTGAGGAGGGAGGTCTTGTTATCCAGAGCGGTTCTTCCTCCTTCCACCACATCACTGCCTCCCCGGCCCTCAGTGGCTGGGGAGGCAACTCCACCATCCCGGGATACCTGGAGCACAGAACACTGTCAGTTCCTTTCGAGGACTTTTAACAAATTTGTCTTTAAATTTTCAGAAATATTAGGAGAGCCAGATATTTTTTCACTTGAAATCGGGCCACTAACAAAAGAACAGTCATTAGAATCTCAATTTGTAAATACCTAATTCATAAACTACCTTAAAGGGAACTAAACATGCTTATATTTTCTTCTATTCTTTCATTAATTTACACGTAAAATATGTTTTCTTAGTATTTCAGGTTAACTTTACTCAAGTATTTTTTGAGAGATTAATAACATGGAGAGTCCCGTGGGAACCAAGGCTGCACCCAACACACCCAGTTCTTCAGAAATCTCATACACCAACGCTGTTAGCCTGTCGCTTCCTTTTCTTTAAATTGTTGTTCAGTTACAGTTGTCCCACCTTTTTTCCCACTGCTCTCCCTGCCCCGTCCCCCCAACTCCTACAGTTAATTCCCCCTCATCGTCCATGAACATGAGTCCTCTATTTGTGTTCCCTGGCTTGTCCCTTCCCCTTCTTAGCCTATAATTTTCTTTACAAACATTAAGGGTTTCCTCACTGGGACTCTGACACACACCAACACTCTCCCAATAACCCTCACAAGATCTAAAGCAGTTCAACTGCCCAAGAATTGTTTGTGTACGTTCCACCACCTGGTGAGCCAAACAAGGGCTGATAATCCTAACAATGGAGGACTCAGTACCCCCCAAACTTCCTCTGGATGTTTCTGACTCTCAGAGCTGGTCTTTCTGTTGGGTCAAAGAACAGGTATTTATTTTCTGAAAAAAATTTTCCCAATATATCCTGAATCTTGTCTTCAACAAATTAAACCCCTGGTCCTGGGTCCCTTGTGCCATGTTTCTGACTGTCTTCACTCTCAGGGGCCTTTCTCGTAAGCCACATACATGGCCTGTCTGGCACCCTTTGCGAGTGGCACTTGTAATGAGATCAAGTATGGGCAGAGTGCTGGGAACAGAGCAAAACTGTCATTCTCCTCACCCCAGACATGAGAAACAAACAAGTAAAAACATTTTGGGGCAGCCAGACTACGCGGGTGCTTATGCATGTTTTTCATAAATTGTAGTATAAAATACATACATTTTAATCCCTTAATTTCTAAGTGTACAATTCAGTCGCGTTAAATCCATGCGCAATGTTGCTTATAACCATTACCACTATGTTAGATTTGGGGCAGTACGTTTTCATCTTTCCTAACCCAAACTCTGTGTCCATTATACAGTAACACCCTGCCCGCCCCTCCCAGCCCTGATGACCTCTCTGCCACGGTGTTTCCTGTTTCTGTGAATGGGACTGCTCCAGCCAGCTCACAGAAGTGGACGCACACGGTGCTTATTTCACTTATATAATATTTTCAAGTTCCATTTGTGTCATAACATGGGTTGGTATTATGTTCCTTTTTATGGCTGAATAATATTCCATTGCAGGTATATATCACATTTTTTCAATCTATCTGTTGATGAATACTGGATTGCTCTGTCTTTTGGTTATTATGAATAATGCTCCTATGAACACTTGTAGAGGAATGTGTTCAAGTCTCTTCTTTCAATTTTTTGGATATATACCTAGTGAAATTGCTGGAACGCATTTGGTTACCCGACCCCCCAAAAAAACTGTATACTAATATAATATTAAGAGGCAAATTATATATAATGCATAGATATGAATAAAATGACTTAACCGGAGTTTTCTCTCAGGGAAGATAATACATGAATGATTTCAATATTTTTCTCTTTGTAATGCTCTTCTAAAAATAAAACGTATTATTATACTGGAAAAAATCATTCATAAGAGTTTTTAAAGACTAGAGACATTAAAAAATAAAGCTAAACTAATTTTTATCACTTTTGACAAAGTTACCTTTTAAACTTTATCACGCCAGCCTTGTCTACATGCACATGTTACAGCATGGCAATGGCAGTGCCCGTACTGTCATGCGGTTTGCTTTCCTTGTAGCATAAGCACGCCCCACGTAAATAAAGTTTTTATAACCATATGTTTAATCATGCCATTATTCCTACTTATTTTTTAAAAAAGGTTTTATTTACTTTTAGAGAGAAGGGAAGGGAGGGAGAAAAAGAGGAAGAGATACATCAATGTGTGAGAGATACATCAATCCACTGCCTCTCGCACGCCCCGAACTGGGGCACAGGTCTGCACCCCAGGCATGGGCCCTGACTGGGAATCAAACCAGGGACCTTTTGGTTCACAGGCCAGCGCTCAATCTACTGAGCTACACCAGCCAGGGCTCTGCTTGTGTTTTAATAAGATTTATTCAACAATTCCCCTTCTACTGATATTCTTAATGTTTTTTTGTTTTGGGCATTATACATAATGCTAAAATAAACTACTTTGTGTAAATATCTTCTTTTGCCAAGTTTGTTAAAAGCTAAATTATTAGATAAAGGATATAAAACTAAAAATCACTTTTGCTAAATATAATTTTACTAAACTCCGAAACTACTGTATTGTTTGCCATGCCACCAATATTACACTAGTTCCTCATATCCTTTCTAGCATTAACTATTATAATTTCTACCTGAAATAAAGCAGAACAATTCTGCAGTAAAATGAAACCTCAAATACAGGTCCTGTTGTACTTGTGTAATTAGTCCTAAGGACAGACTTTCTCCCACGTGTTTCAAGTTTTTGTCTCTGCTTTTGAGAACCATCCTCCCACTGAATCTGATGTCCACCCTTATGAACTTATCTCATTAGACTGAGTCTACTAGTCAAGCTTCAAAAGAGTTGGGCTAGCTCCTGAGTCTCACATTCAACCAAGTTTTATATCTACCTCAGCTTCTTGGTTAAAAATCTGGCGACCAGTGGCCAAGATTTTCAACCCCCCTCTTCTTATGCTTCCACCTCATGCCCACATGCTCTGGTGGAAATAGCCCCATCTCTAAAACCTCAGGTCTGAAAGTTGCGTTCAGTTCTTTTCCTGGCCTTGCAGCTCTCACATTCCAGTCCTTCTACGCTTCCCACCCCCTTGATAGCCCCGAGGCTTCCTGTTCCTGGCTGTTTTTACTTTCTTCCTACCATGCTTCATTCCTTCCAATTTTCATCACCGTATTTTCATACTTTAAAAAATTAAAAACACTTAAATGTTCCAAAATAGGGCACTGAGGACTATGGTATATCCATATGAATTATCATCCAGCCATAAAAATTCACATAGAAGAGTACTAACAGGGGAAAGTGCTCACCTCCTATGCTAAACAAGATGCACACATTATGTTCCCTGTTTTGTTTTAAAAAACACTCTGCATACACCCCAAAACCTATCAATGTATAAATACACATAAAGGAATAGAAATGTTAATGCTCATTACCTCTAGACACGGAGAGTTCTTTTTGCATTTTCAAAATATTATATGTTAGCTACATATTACATTTATAACTGGGGAAAGTAATGCCTCAGGTATCCACTTTCTTCTAGGGCTTCCACTTTTCCTGGCAGGACTTCTGTTCGCCAATCAGAGCCCCAAGCCCATTATCTTGGAAATCTTTTCCACTTTCCTTACTGCAACCTGCTCACTCTCCTTCCTGGCCAAGGCCAATTCCTCTACCAGTGCCCAAACCTCATCCGTCCCATGTCCTCAATCACTGTGTCCACCAATCATCCAGTGCCCTCCCGTCCACAGTCAACATTTTTCTCTCAGTTGGCCCCATCAGCATTCAAACAGGTCAGATCTCTCCCTTGAGGAAAGTCCCTGAGTATCCAATTTGTTACTTGAGTCACACTTCAACCCTCTGTAATTGGTTTTCCATTTTCAACTCTGCTCTGACCAACACTCACAAAATCCAGTGGACTCTTGCAAGAAACTAAATTTGTAAACCGTGGACTGTGACTATGTATAAAGTTTATTTAAGAGGAACATGAAAGTCTAAATGGTAGACCCATTCTCAAAGAAAAGATCTTGGCTCTAGCAACTAGTCAATCAATGCCTCTTAAACCTCTACCTCCAGCCTAATTTACTGCCCTGAACTGCGGAAGGGTATATCCGCAGGCCTTAAAGGGTATGTCCGCTTACATATTCCAAAAATAATCTCCAGCTTATCTGCCTGCTTCTGCATATGCCTAGAGCTGCCAGCCACAATGGAATCTGACTCAGGCTTACTACTTCTATCACAACATAGGAACAAAAATATGCCCAGCCTTAACAAAAAGCAAACTGAGAAAAAAGGTATTTAACATTCTTCACAAAGATAGCAAGGGAAACTCAAAATTTCCTTGGGCCTCTAAAAATATTTTTGATTACAGGCTAAAAATAACAATGAAACTCAGTAATAACGGTAGTCAGTGTTCAGAAGAATCAGTAATTATCACTTAACAAACAGTTCTCTTTTAGGCTGGGGATACTTACTATATCATAGTCCTTCTTGCCATCTCGTTTAATTGGCTCATTCAGATCCTCTTGGCTTCGAAAACTAAACTTTTCGATGGCTTCTGTTACTCCACGCAAAGAACTATAGATTTCTTCAGAGTTCAAGTTCTCTGTATCATAGTCCAGCATGCTAAAGATCAAAATATTTTCTTTCTTAAATTGAGGCATATGCATAAAATTGAGATACGTGTATAAATTCCTTCCAATAATTTCCACAGTAAAGTACTCCAGTTTGTTTCTTTAGGTGTTTTGGAATGAAAAGGAGACATCTGTTGTCAGAGCACCAGCAGGGGACAATTAACTACACATCTTCTTGGTCAGATCTGCACATCACATCAGCACTCAATTAGAACCAGGGGAAACAATAACTGCAAGAATGCAAGAACTCAAACAGTGACAACTGGTGACTGAATGCATGAGGTAATGAAAGTGGAAAAATAATATTTTGAAGTCAGAAAGTAGTTTGGTTGTTACTGGTCTCAAATGTACAAACTTAAATGAAGAGGAATGGGTACTTCAATATACAACTAGTAGTACAAACGAATTTCACAAGAGCAAAGCAAATGACTTTGGGGTTACGCTCACCAGTATCAGAAACTTGTAAATAAAATACTGTGTTAAAAACTAAAAAACTAACCCTATAACTCAAAGTCAGATCCACTTTACCAATGGGCTCTTGAGAGTCTAACTTGTATGTTATCTAACCCAGCAGCTTGTTGAGAATATCAAACTCTTCTACATGTTTTTATTTAGAGTTTTATAATAAAAGCAAATCTTATAAAGATGAGTCAGATTCCTAGCTGGATGTCTAAAAGCACTTCAAAAAGCCAGAAATATTTGTCCCTTCAAGAAAAGTGATGTCAACTGCTGTACCTTTAAAACACTTATCATAGCTAAACACGAAATGAAGCAAAAATCCTAAATAGCCTTTTGGTGTAATGCAGCGTGTCAACAAGTAGCCTTTAGAAGTCTGAAAAACGCACTGAAATAGAGGCTCCTAGGAACAACAACGACAACATCAACTGCCCCTCAGTAAGAATGTTTAAAAAAAGCACGAATGAATACACAAGTATAAAATAAAGCAAAACATAAAGCAATAGTCAACAAAGGGCAAGTCAAACTATAAACTTAGTTTAGATGTCACTTGTTTTAAAAAATATCCAGGAAGATATCAGGTAAGTTGATCTAACTTAACTTGCAGAAAGTCTTGAGCTATATTGAAGATTCCTAGGACACTCCAAGAATTCTTGGTTGTATTTAAGTACGCATTCAACATCACTAAGGATTGCAATCTTTCTGTTCTTCTAAAGAGAAGTAATGAAAATTAAGTACACACTGGCAGAGCTCTTCCTCAGGACCATACAACCAATCCTGCACACTTTCATATGAGGCAAGTTTCCTCTCACTTAAAAACAAGTAACATTTACTACTCCCCTCTCCTGTCTTGTGTTTTTTAAAGGTTTGGGCAGACGAGAAAGACAAGATTTGGACAGTTCAACTTGGAG
Source organism: Micronycteris hirsuta (assembly GCA_004026765.1). NCBI lineage: Eukaryota > Metazoa > Chordata > Mammalia > Chiroptera > Phyllostomidae > Micronycteris > Micronycteris hirsuta. Next base: position 88,431 of record PVJI01002209.1, on the reverse strand, counting down.
TAGTCAGGCTGGCTTGAGGTTGTAATGACCTAAGTGTTTTCTAAGGCTAGTTAAGTTCTGCTAGACCACAGGATCTGAACTCACTCTTAGAGATGGAAGCCATTTGCCTACAATTGCAAAACTGGCCCAGATAAAACTCACTTTTCTTTTCTGATGAAAGAAAATACAAACCTCAATTGTACTTGGACAGTTCACAAAAATACATGCCAACTTAAAGACTGGTTCTGGCATCAAACAAAAAGGGACGTGAACTTGAACATGTTTACAGCTAAAATCCCTTGTATATATACTAACAGAAAGTGAACTAAAAATCTTGAACAAAATTCAAGATTTCAACTCCTTCTAAGAGGCAATATTCCTTTAATGTGAAGAAGCTTCCTGCCACCCCCGCTTCTAGAACACCACAATACCAGCTTATGAACAAAAGCACTTATACATCTGGCCAGTGAACTTTTTTATAAAGACTGAATATGACTCAAACAAAAAAATATGTATACAAGATGTAAAAAGATGCCTTAAAATACTTTGAATCAAAACAAGAAAAAACAATAACATAACCCATGCAAAGAAAGAAAGAAAGAAAGAGAAAGAACAAATAACGGGGACAAGAGAAAGTCTGGCAAAACGTTCCGCTTTTTAAGGGATGTCACAATATTATTTTCCGTGTCGCTTCAGATAATGTTAGCTTTCACATGTTTCGCCTCATGTTACTCAATCTGAACTTTCTTAAAACATTTCATTTCAATTCACATAACTTTGGCATTGTAGTGGCCTCTTTTTAAAATACGAAAATAAAGAATCCGCTAGTTAATGTTCCTCCTTCTTACTTTTAATTAATAAACCAACTCAGACTTCCAGTTTAGGAGCACATGTGTATAACCAAGTTCAAGCTGTGGTGACGCTTCTTTTAATACTCACTAGCTTGAGGTCTTGAAGTACCTCCTTGGTATGAAGCTAAAGCTTTGACCTCCAGGTGAGAGAGAGAGCATTGTTTTGGAAACCGTGCTACTTTCTAATTGCTACTTTATGCTTTGGCCTGATTTGCCTATTTTCAAATCAACACCTATGAGCCCTCATTTCGTACAGGAAAAGGAAAACTACCATGAATGTCATCATCAGGGAATTGTGGCCACTGTGGTCCCAGCAAGCCATGCAATGTGAGAGCAGCAAGAGAAATGCAGCAGCTTAACTTAGAATTCTGAGACCCAGTCTGTCCCTGACCCCATACTCAGCTCAGAAACAACGGCAGAACATAATCCTTTAGGTTAAAGGCCAGGCCCTGGTCACCTGTGAACACTGTGATCAGACCCCAGAAAGATTTCCTTAGGACTGTTTAGATTAGGAAGAGTTGCTTGATCAGTCAGTATTCGCTGACCTAAGGTCAGGCAAATCACCCAATACTGAAGCAGAATAAAGTTCTGGACTGCTCTGTTGTAAAGAATTTGTAACATGGGTGGGAGGCATGAGGTGAGGTCTCCAAGAAAAGAGAAACTGGAGACAAGAAATCTGTCTTCTCAGATTTTCTTCTTTGTTATTATGTAGGAAAAAGATATGAGAGTACGGAAAAAGGATAACTGTTCCTTGTTATGAAATCAGTAGGGTTTTGGCAAAGAGATAGACGTAGATTTCCTCTTAGTTATATGTAACTGATAGCTTTTCTAAATGTAAAAGTCTCTAGTCACCTCTTTCCCACCAGAGTTCCAGGCACTTATTAAGCATCAGCTATATCACTGTGTGCACATGTGAAAGATGACTCTGAGGATGGGACATCCCCTGCAAGGGAGTCTTGACGGCTGGCTGGGAAGAGTGGCTAAGGGTGAAGCTTGGTGCCAGTATACTGGGGGACAATCAGTAAACTGGTCTTATACCTTGAGGCCTGGTCAATCTTAAAAAAAAAAAAGAAAGTGTAGCAGCATGCTTTATTAACACTGATGACAGCAGTGACATCTCACGGCCAGCGTGCCCTTGCCCTAACCTTGTGTATCTACAAATAGTCATTACGGGATTCTCTGTACACTTCAGAAGTTACTTTTAGAGCTGTGAGAGTTTCAAAAGAAAGATGTTGTTAAAACATTTAGCTGACTTGTTTACTATGTACAACTTTGCTATGTTGAGGATACAAAAACAGGAATGTAAATCTACTGATGCAAATCAGTATATATAAATCTACAAAAGCTATCTCTGACACATTCAAAAGCAAGAATTTATTTTTACCTTTGTCTTATAGCAGTGGGTGCAAACTCATCTTACAAAGCACAAAACAGCTGGACTGCCCTGCTCTGCTCCTGCAATGACAGCCTTCTAGCGAAGGGATTTTCTGGTTTTTGAACTTTTATAAAAAGCACTTAAGAGGCCTCCAAACAGGTTTCTGTAGGAACACGTGGATCCAACTCTGTACCATAGATCTGCCATCTGAAGGAAGTCCCACCCCTTCTTCTAGACTCATTACACACTGTCACATCAAACCAGGGGCTGGTGAGGATATTGCGAGCTCTCCTGCCTAGAGACAGGGAATCTACTAAGACATAACTGAACACCCTTCTTGGGGCTTTCTTTCTGGGTCTGTGTCGTGAGACGATTACGAGGTGACAGGACATTGTGAAAGTTATCAGTCCACATATTCACCAGCAGGACTGAGAGATGCAGGTGCAGTTTGGGAAGAGCAGGTCTCGCTTGCTTCATTTTTTTTTTTTTAAGATTTTATTTATTTTTTAGAGAGAGGTGAAGGGAAGGAGAAAGAGAGGGAGAGAAACATCGGTGTGTGGTTGCCTCTCACATGCCCTCAACTGGGGACCTGGCCCGCAACCCAGGCATGTGTCCTGACTGGGAATGGAAACAGCAACCCTTTGGTTTGCAGGCCCATGGTCAATCCACTGAGCCATACCAGCCAAGGCTCACCCGCTTCTTGGTGGGAATGCCTAACGCACATAAGAATGCTAAGGAAACTGTGCTCACTGTTGCTTGCCTTGATTTCATGGCATTGCTTGAGTGCTTTCTGGGGGCTGAGCACTGCAGCAGGCAGAAAGGTTTGCAATAGTAGATGCCGATGAAGTCTGTCAGTTAACGAAATGGTCCTCTGTCCTTGTGACACGGTAGGAACTGTACTCCACAGGTTTCACAAAGATCATACACCTGCTCATACTTCTCACCAAGGCTCTCCTCCTGCTAGTCTAAACCAAAGCAGGACCACACTGGAGGCAGCTGAGAGGCTTTTTAAAATAACTGAGACGACCTTGGAAATGCAATAATATTGTGACACCTCAGACAAGTTTAACAGGTAGTTTGTTACCTGGGAGAGTAAGAGCGCCTGAGAGTCTTGTGGGAGGGAGCGGTGGGAATGGAGTTAGGCTGAGAAAAGGGAGGTGGGTGCTTCGATTGCCCATCAGCACTCCAACCCCATAATCGACTGTAGTGATCAGAAGAGGAAAATCAGAAAGAGAAACAAAAAAGGCAAAGGGAAGAGAGAAGGAAGGGGAGAGGAAGACACTATATCCCAAGTGTCTTAGAGTCTCCTCTTTCCTTGACAAAGTTCTATCAAAATTCTTTGGAGCAAAATAAATACTTCACCATACAGAGAAAAAGAACGTATTTTCTTTTATCAATACAATGTGGTCCTCGATAAGACTGTTTTATTTCCCTTTCAATCATGAATTTACACTTTTAAATCACATGAGATTCTGAGTGGAAGCATGAAGCATGGGTGTGTGTACACCTACATTGGGAAGGACATTACAGGCACTTACAAAAAAAAATGGATGTTTAGTTTCAGATAGTGAAGTCAATTATTTTAGGAACAAGCAAAGAAGAAAGTATGGGCCTTAGTTCAAATAGGGTCAAAGGGACTTAGCAGGAAGAATCAAAGAACATGTCATTCTGACCAGAGGCCGGGATCCAATCAGATGGAGTTCAGAGGCTGCCACAAGCAACTTTTTTTCCTGAAAGAAGGCTAGGGCAACAACTCTCAGCTAGCCAGCTCAGAGAGTGGGGAACCAAAATTCTAATTCCTGGGCTCATATCATCTACTATGACAATTAAAACTCATCAGCGAACATAAGTATTCCTCTTCACTTCACAAATGTCACTAAGTGGCCTGGGTTTTCAAGAGGCCCCGACAGAGTGTTCTCACAACTGCTGCAACTCAAAAGAACCATGGGCACAGGAAAGGGGTGAGGCAGACCTGCTGGAGATGTTACATGAGGCCAGGGGTGGAGCCTGGTATCAGAGGCAGCGTTCCTAGACAGCAGCATTGCCTGCCGCTGGCATTCATCGTAATTCCAAGAGCAGGAGGTATAAAGCTAATCTCCAACTGAGGACAGTTAGGGCCGCATTTTGTAAGAAAAATAAAGTGGAGATGAGAGGTCACTGTGGCATACAAGGGCTTAAAAACTGTCTCTAAGCCACACTGGGTTGGGAGTGGAGCTACAAGAGGTGTACGGGCAAGCGCCTCAGGCTGGGCCCAGCTCTGCCGGCAGAGAGAGAATAAAGCAGCACCACTGCTATCGCCCCGTGGAAGAGTTCCCACTTTGATTCTATGGACATTCTTGATCTTCTGGTGGGATGAATGTAAAATCCACCAAAAATTACCTTTTATTGCTAGGGGTAACAGAGGTTATCTAGTTAGCAACATTCTGTTCTACAACATGTTTGCCAAGCACCAGAGTGAGGACTGCCATATGTTTTTATCTTCAAGGGAATGGATTTCATGTGATTTCTAAAGTCCTTTGCAACTCTGTTTTTCATATAACATAAATTATACTCGGTAAAATGAGCTAAAGTACGTGTTTGATGGTGAAAAACTGCAGTCCTAAATCTCTTCTCAAATATCCAGTAGTATTTGTTTACAGCTGAAAATAAGCAGCGATTCTTCCCTAACATAGAGACAACGCATAGAATGCCTCACACGGTGTAACCTGCTGGCTATGGCTCATCTAGTACCACTGGGTTGATAAAATGACTTCCCTACTTGTAATTAAAAAAAGAACCCCCACCAAATTAGATTTTTTCCATCATTTTAAAATATTTCCTAATTACCACCATGATCCAAGTACAGAATCTGTGGACAAAAAAATAATACTAGTTCATTTTGATACTCAAAATTAGATTAAAAAAACAACTGATAATAACTTCTCCCCTTAAGAAAGAAAAGCTAATGTCATATGGTTGACTTAAAAGAATGGCAGGTCACAAAAAATAAACATTTCAAAATCACTGCTCAAGAAAACATCGGAGATTGTAATCTTGTCAAACTTGTTTACTGCCACCCTGTAAGTTGGCATCTAATCCATTCCCCTATTTAATGCAAGAGTTCCTTTCTTTTATAATTTTCCTGGTTGAAAGTATGTAGCTTATTTGAATATTTCCAGTAATATGATGCTATGAGGCAGTATTTCCCACTTCTGGACAGTTTTAGTTGTGAGAGAAATCATTTCTCCTACTGAGTACAAAGTTGCCTGAGGCCATCTAGCGAGTTATACACTGACTGTGGCACGCTGTCTTTGTTTGTTTGTTTGTTTTAAAGAAATTAACTAACTAATTCCCTAAAGAAGCATTTTTTGACAAAAAAAATTTAGGCCACACTTGGAAATTTTAATATTGAAAATAAATCTCTTCATTTTTTCCACTGACCTATAACCCTAACAGTAAAGAGAGAAGTCAGGCCAATTAAGAATAAATGATGATCTGGAAAAATAAATTAAAATTTTTAATAATTTGGGGATCCATAAGATTAATACTTAGACTATTGTTGGTTCTGATAAATTATGCTGGCAACTCCCAATAATCTTTTAATTAACTCATTAGTACATTTAATAAAGTACTTGAGTTTTACCATTTGCTTATTACGTAAAAAATATGCCACCCTAACAATGAAATAATTAAAAGATAAGAAATATGACCTGTGTATTATGGAAGGACAGATTTCCCCTTAATGTTGCGAAGTATCAAAAGCAACAATTTACAGAGAATACAAGTTTTCCACAAAATTCTCCCCCAAGAAAGAGAACTCTATGACTCTACTGTCAACACTGAACCCTAGTCATTTAAGACAAACCATACACTTTAGATACAGATACAGATGTTAACCTTAAAAAAAAAAAATTTGTGGCTGAGCCTCAGCCACACCTGGGGAAAGTTAGATATAGTTCATAAATTTCTGGTCTCAGTTGTCTAATTAGACTAGCCTGCTGAATCATGACAACAGACCAAATTTGGAGAAATAAAACCATACTTTAATTTACTTAAATATAGTACAAAGGGGGCCTCAGGGTGATTAAACAGTAGGATACTATAAGTATACAAAATACTTTGTTTCACCAAGACAAAAATACCAATTTGATATATCTCAAAATATTTATACAATAACCTAAGGAACTGAAGGAAAATTCATTGGTAAGGACAGAGAAGTATGGGAGACTCTTAATCACTTAAAAATCAAAATTTAAAGGCACTTATGTTTTGACTATCTTTCTACTAAAGAGGTAATACTTAAAGGGAAAATGGCATACTTGCAGTATTGTCTTATAATTTTAAGATTTTTACGTCAGCAACCCTTCAGACATAGCCCCTTAATTCTGGTCAGCGATCCCAAAGACCTGGACTTCTTGCGGACCACACAGCACGTATGACTCCTGCAGGTCCAGGCACTGGCTCTCACCTAAAAGTCTGGCCCAGAGAGTCATACTCTGAGGGGAGGCCATGGGGGACTCCTACACATGGCAGGGGGTCACGAAAGCCACCACGCAGAGACTGCTGAAGGCTCTGGCGAGCTGGAGAAGTGTTAACTAAAGATCCTGAGACAAAGCATTTTCTCTTCTTCAGTCACTGCCTCAAACTCTATAAGGTTAATGTTCACGAGTTGAAAATGCTGATCCAAGTTTAGTTCTCAGGTTTACTGCCTTCTCCTGAGCAGTATTCTGCTTCAAACATGAGCCCATAATGAAAGCAACTATGCTTAGAATGGCCACTGTGTTGACAACTACCCCAGACGATGTGCAGACGGACTCTACAGAATTTATTTAGATGACTAAATGCCTTCTTCAAGTGCTCCTATCACTTAGAGAATAGGTGATAAAAGTTTCTAAATGATTTCTATGTGTAAGGGTACTACATGTAACTTTTTAATTTCAAAATCTTTAAGGTACTAGAAAGTGTTTAAAGGTACAAGAATTTCAGACAACACTCAGCACAAACCACTCGTTTTACTGTACAAGTTAACCAGTTTGCACAAGATTATTCAGTTAAGATTTGATTGAGGACTGGAATCCATGGTCTCCTGCTATCCATACACTTTTTGGTATTAAACTTGGTCTAAAATATAAACATAGGCTACACAGACACATTGGGTGCTTTAGTTTCCTCACTTCTGTTGAAATGGCATTACCTTGGAGACAGGCCACCATGGGAACAGTTGGTGGGTGAGGTCAGGGGACTGGTCCTGCTGCTGGTGTGTCGGGAAGGAGTCCGGCCAATTGTATTGCTCGGAGAGCCCTGGGGTGAAGGCAGAATAAACATCATTACTCAAGAGCTAAATACAGAATAAAGTCCACTTTTCCTTTGGCCTTTTAACCCACATTTAAATAAATGGGCAGAATTTATATAATCAGGATAATTTTTTTTCTGAATCATTATGGACAATTTTAGGTGCACACTAAACCAAAATTGGGTAACTCTCACATAGGCATTCCTGAAGTTGAATGACTGATGTCAGTTGGGCTAGAGTAATAGACTAAATTGAGCATTTGCATCTCTACAGTATAAAAAATAGGTAACTCAATGAATAAATGACTAAATATAAAAATATAGCCCTGGCTCAGTTGGTTGGAGCATCGTCCTGTACACCAAAAGGTTGTCGGCTCAATTCCCAGTTAGGACACGTACCTAGGTTGTGGATTCAATCCCCAGTTGGGGCACGTTGGAAGGCAACCAAGATGTTTCTCACATCCATGTTTCTCTCCCTCCCCTCTGTGACATCAATGAATGTATCCTCAGGTGAGGATTAAAAAAATATTAAGAAATAATTTAACTGATGGAATAAACAAACTTAAGAAAGTAACAATATTTAAATGTCAGAATATGGGAATGATCTTGCCATGGTTTGATCTTGCCATGTTGGGAATATGGCAAGACCAAATCTATTCTCCCATTCTTGAGATGCCCACAATCTATTAGGAGAGAACAAGAAAGCTGGCTAATAGAGCAAGCTCTAGACAAGGGATCCACAGAGGCCCTGATTGGTTTAAAGGCACCAACTATGACAAAAGCACTCACCACACTGGTGTTACTGGAATTCTTGAGGTGGTTATGCAGGAGTTTGGTGGCACCATCCTGGAATGTTTTTGGCAAGGCACCAAGTAACATGGTAAATTCAGGAGTGTTCAATTCGAACAGTGAAATTAGCACAATTTGTGCTGCCTAGAAAAAGAAGATGATTAATTTATGTAATGTACAATAGCATATTTTGGTCAAAATATTCATTAAAATTGTTTTTAAAAGAAAACATCTTTTGTATGAGTAAAATAATACAAGGACATCTTTGCCATAAAAAAAATAAAGTGCATCTGGAAAAACATTATATTATCAATGATAAATAGTCTCATTTCAATCTGGAAAAATAAGTCCTGGCTGCATTTTAACACACTGGCCTTGTATTTCCACAGCATGTTAATAATAAATTCCTGTAACTTTTTCTATGTTGTCTAGCACTAGGAATGAAGCTGATTAATACCTAAACGAAACAAATAAATTTAAAAAATTTAAGACTGTTTAGTAAGTCAGAACTGAACAGGGCTTCAGTTCTCAACAAGCTGCCAATGAGTCATCTTGAGAAACCGCTTTTCCTTAACTCCACTCCCAGAAATTGGGAAATACCAGAAAAAGGTGGGAGTTTAAATACATCTGAAAAACTCCTAGTTTTACACTTATGAATTGCACAAAAAGACAGTCTTTGGGAAGCAAAGACAACTTACAAGGTACAAATTATAAGCTTATTCTCCGCTTTTTAGAAAACGCTCTACTTTTCTTTATTAAGACAACAAAATGGAGGACCGCTTGTAATCACTGCAGCAGCAAGGAGGGAAGCAATTAGCTGAAGCAACAGTAGCCCAATGAGACTAGAACTTCCCCAGCAAGCTATGTGCTTTCTAGGGTACAGGTGTAGCAGCTGGCATTCTGAGCTTAAACACAATGCCTATGGAATCAGTTACAAGGGTTTTGATTTAGAAAAATTATGCCGAAGAAAATTTTAGTAAGTACTAAAAGGCATTTCTTACAAATTTCTAAGAGTCAGAAGAAAGGAAAACACATTATAAAAATCTTTTAACTAAAAGCATGAGTATTTTTCCAAAGACTGTAATTTTTAGGACTACAGTATTTATTGTGAATATTTTTCCCTAAGACACATAGTATTACCAAAAAAAAATCTGCTGAGACATTCTCTGGAAATAAACACCACAAAATGTTTCAATGCTTTTATAATGTGAAAATTAATTATAAGTAAAGTTAAGACAAAATTACTATTTATGCCTGGAGAAAGAAAAAATATAAAGACTCAAATGTTTACCAAAAATATAAATTGATTATGAATTTTAAAATATCAGTAGGATGTTTTCACAGAGTAATCAAAAATTACTTTTCAACAAGTCAAAATCATTCATTACATACAGCACTGGGCAAAAGTACCTTACGTTTTTTCTCTTGACCTCCAAATACAGGAATTAGTAACCTTCTATCCAAAATAAATCACAACAGGCCAGCTGCTTTCATCACAGGCCAAAAACATAATCATAATTGTACTAAAATATGTATTTCTATATTTCGCTATTGAATCATTTTTAATCAATTACCTGGAGGAACTGATTTCACCACCAATTTAATTTTATTAACATGATATCAACATTTGTATAGGAGCAAATTTTAAAAATCATGCAGAGTAGCCTGTGCATTTTAAAGAACATTTTATTAGATGTTAGAAAAAAAAACGCATGCATGCAAAAACAAAACAAAACACTGCACTTCAAAGAGAAAAAGAAGCAGGGAAGCAAATCAAGCATTTATTTTTTTGTTGAGTGAAAATGACATTTGAAAATTATAAAATGAACAGTCTATTTTTATTTGAAATGTGCCACTATCTTTACTTTGTAGAGTGACATGATATCTAATACCACATACTTGAAGTTTTTCAGGAAGCGAATTGTAATACTAGGGGGATCTTTCAGGAGCAGGAAGGCTGTAAGATGATAGGCTCGACATTGTGCTAATTCATGGCTACCATCAATGACGTTTAGTCACATGGGGAAAGAGAGTGCAGCAGACTCTACCTTCTGATCCACTAACAAATCTCTTGGTAATCTGAAAGTTGAATTTGGGTAAGAAATCAAAACGAAAGATAGGAAATTCTGAAAATATAACTGGATGGAGAGATGGCTCATACAATTTATATATATAAATGAATATGATTTATTTTTACATTTTCCAAAGTATAAAATGCATTTGATTTCATACAGTTTTTGAAAGTCACCTTTTGGCTTAAAGCTGGTTCCAAAATAAAACATTTTTCTAAAGAGATTTAAGCTCCAGAAATGGATAAAAAGTGTCATTTAAAATGATTATTTTTGAAAATATTTTACATCAAAGTTTTAAAAGGAATAAAAGTGTATCGTCCTAAGGTATTTTATCTGCAACCCTTGGTGTCAGTGAGAAATCAGAATACTAGAGTCCAAGAAGAGAATTGGGTTGTATTTATCATTACCATGAATATGCTGTCATTAAAGGAATAATTCCAAATATGGAAATGAGTTGCAGAGATTCAATGAAAAAGAGCTTGGGTCATCGCTCATGTTCAGTAGTGAATCAAGTGGATTGCATTCTTGTCTCACTGTTGAACTCTTGCCTTCCACAAAAGGCAGTAAATAGCTAAACAAAAAACTCAAGAGTGCTGTTGACTTTTTCTAATGGACAACTCTAGGGCAATTTATTTTAAAGCTCAAATAACAACTTTAAAAAGAAATGATTCCCATTCACGCCCTTAACAGTAGAATTTGGGGTGTGAGGGAGGGCAAAAGGCTCTTCAAATGCTGCTGCTACTGCTTGAAAAGGACTCCCAGCGTTATCAACTGCTTTGAATGCTGTGTGCCTTACAGCAGAAAATAATCCTTCTGGACAAAAGATAATTAAGCTTTGACAAATGCTTTAGTGCTGGTATTAATGAGGGAAAACTTAAAATTTGGGAGGAAGAGGAGGTTGCTGATTTATTAAGCATCTATTTTACTATTCATGTCAGATTGTCATTAAAATTGCTTTAGAAAATCACAGAAAAGGTATTTCAAAATCTTCAGACATTTCTTATTTAGAATCTGTCCTTTACTACTCCATTAAAATATGGTAGGGTCTGCATTCAACATGGCTATTTGGGGGGGAAGAGAGTTAATCATAAAAACATACCAAAACATAAACATTTACACAGCCACACACATACAGGCTCACACAGAATTATATTAATTCTAGGTTTCCTCAAAATCTTCTCAGTGTCTTCCCAAGGGTAATCAGTATTAATATTCTAAAGTGCAAACAGAAGTATCTTTTCCAAATATTCAGAGTTTTAAATCTACCTGTTTACAATTTTCTTCCAAGTTTCCTTCTCCAAGCCCAGAGCAGGCTGAAGCCGACCTGCTGGGGAAACCCTCACCTACTCGCCCGCGCTGACGGGGAGGGCGCACAGGAAAGGCGGAGGGGTGCAATGAGAGAGAAGAGGCAAGTGCTTAACCACGGCTACTGTAAGATGCAAAAGTACTTGACTTCTTTTATAAAAACATCCACATATATAATCTAAAGCTAAGACTAAGAAGAAAAATAACAGTAACTGCCAGTTTTAAACCTCTTGTTTGCTAGGACCTTAAAAATCATAATCCATCCTGGAAGGGTCAGTCATCTTCTTCTATGTGACGAAACAGAAAATGAAAGAGATCAAAAAAGAGACCTGAAAGAGGCAGCCATAGTTAAGCTGAGATGCAAATCTTATTTGATGGTAAAATCCTTAGCTTTATAGTAGACCATGTTGCCTATCTATAATTGGATATCTAGATTTTTTTAATTTTTGAAATTTCAACTTTTGAAGGCTATTTATAGATTTTTCCTGCTCAACGAAACAGCCTCTTTATACTTTGCAGGTTTCTTTGCCATGCCTTCAGTTTCCACATTTTTCAAAACATTTGGAGGCTAAGTCAGTTATTTCCTCTAACAAAGTAGATGCTAAATGTTAGAGAATCACATATGATAAGCAAACATACAGGGATTCTGAATCCTAAAATATAAACATACCATTCAAAATTCCATTGTCATTATCACAATCCCCTTGATGAGAAAAAAAAATCTTCCTAATGCCAGAAAAAATTTGGTTTTCAATTTGTTCCACCACCACCAACAAAACCAAAATAAGCTTCAATAACAGCAAGAGCTACAATAGCAAATGAAAGCAATATTTAGCTATGTTTTTATATTCTTTATTGCAGTCCTCCCAATAATGCCTAAAGTAAGTATTATTATTCTCATTTTACAAATAATAAACAAGAATTCAGAGGTTAAGTCACTGCTCTGCCACTAAAACGTGGCAGAGACCAAAGTCAAAGGGAGGTCAACATCTAGAACCTACCTTCTACTGTTAATACATGAGACTACCTTAATACAAATACAGTGCCTTAAGAAAGGTATAGTATACTTCTGCGTCACTTGGTCAACACTAGTCAGGACTGCCACACTAGAAAAATGAAAACAGTTTCTTTGAGAATACAGCAGACCAAGTAATGAAAGTCTGGGTGTGACTTTCCCATTTAATCCCAATCAGCTTCAGCCTGATAGGCACACTGCCTTGTGTTTTGATTTTGGTTGTGCTTCTTCCCTCCTTTACAAAACATCTTAAATATTTAAACACCCCTCTCTCTCCAATATGAAACACCCCGGAACACTAAGATAAAGAGGGAAACAAAATATTAAAAATGATGAGGTAAAAAAATCAGAGTTGTATCATATCAGCTTAAAATGTTTCTAAAGCGTCTTCCCAAATATGACCTTATAGATGTGGGTAATGGATTATACTGCCTGCAAACTTCCCAAGTATTGTTTGTATACAATCGATATTCTCCAGGGATAGAGCCAATACAAAAGTTTACTGAATAGATTTCAAACTGAAGGGCTTTTCTAGTGTTCAGAATATAATTTCAACCTACTTTTCTTTAATTTCTTTTAATAAGAAATTAAAGAAAAAAAACAGAAGAACTTGGTTCGTGATCACAAAGTGCTTTTTTTTTTTTTAAAGATTTTATTTATTTTTTAGAGAGAGAGGTGAAGGAAGGGAGAAAGAAAGGAAGAGAAACAGCAATGTATGGTTGCCTCTCACATGGCCTTCACTGGGGACCTGGCCCGCAACCCAGGCATGTGCCCTGACTGGGAATCGAATCGGGATCGTTTGGTTCCCAGCCCGCGCTCAGTCCACTGAGCTACACCAGCCAGGGCTCACAAAGTGCTTTTAAATCACCAAGATTTCCCTAGCACCTGATACATCTTTTAATAACTCTGCAAATGAAAGAGGCAATACATACATTTAAAATATTTAAAAGAAGCAGGTAAGAGTATCTTCTGTGCATTAAATTATCCAAATAAAAATAACCCATTTTATTTTTTTACAGCTTTGAAATGATAATGACAATTTTAGATCTCAGAGCAGAGTAGTAAATAATCACAATTTCTAAATATCTTTATTTAGGTACTACACTCAGGCAATCTTTCAAGTACATCTCAAATTCTTGGGTAAGGCAGCTGTATCACCTATAACAGCATCTATATTAATATAAATGTACAACGGATGCTCTATCAACACAGAGCACTTAAATAAAAGCGCATCTTCGGGAAGAGTTAATCTGCAGTGCTCTGATATGTGGGTAAGTAGCCATGGGTCAGAAGAATACATTTTGAACACCAAGCTTTAACACAGCTATTTGAGTCAAACCACAGTGCTCTCCTGGTCAATGCTGGGCATTGTAGCTGAAGCCATTGTAGATGGTTCCCCAAAGTGAAGACGTATCTTCTAAGTTGAACCTTCTCATAACTGGAACAGTTTAAAAAGCTCCACATTTAATTAAAAGCTAAGGAATTACCAAATAACTATGGAAGATTCCTGCCAACCCACTGGGTAGGAAAAATACTTAAAAGGCCCACAATACCCATCCTGTTGTATGAAACCTGCACAATCCCCTTCTCTAGAGTGAGTGGAACTTGTGATGATGATTGTGATCACCTCATAGTTACATGGCAGAAGGGATTCTGCAGATGTAATTGATATCAGCTGTTTCTCACACTGAGGCTCTCCTGGATATGCTGAGCGGCTTCCCTCTTGCTGCTTTCAAGATTCTGTCTGTCTCTGACTTTCAATAGTTCTATTATGATGTATCTAGGTGTGGAGCTCTTTTTAAATCCTACTTGGAGTTTGCTGAGCTGCTCAGATGATGACTTTCATCAAGTTTGGGATGTTGTTTTTTTAAAGATCTTATTTTTATTTTATTTTTAGAGAGAAGGGAAGGGAGGGAGAAAGAAAGGGAGAGAAACAGCAATGTATGGTTGCCTCTCACATGGCCCCCACAGGGACCTGGCCTGCAACCTAGGCATGTGCCCTGACTGGGAATCGAACCGGGACCGCCTGGTTCCCAGCCCGCGCTCAATCCACTGAGCTACACCAGCCAGGGCTGGATGTTGTTTTTTTAAATATTCTCCTGCTGGCTTTAAAGAAGCATGTTGGCCATGCTGTGGAGACAACCAGGTGATAGGAGATGGCAAGCAGCCTCTACGAGCTGAAAGCGCCCCCTGTTGACAGTCGGCAAGAAAGCAGGCACCTCGGCCCTACACCTGTAAGGAGCTGATTCTGGTTTAGAACCAGGGAGCTGGGAGAGGAGCTCTGGCCTCAGATGGGATGGATCGAAGACCCGGATGACACCTTGACTTCAGTCTGGCAAGAACTCGAGCAGAGAACCCGGAGAACACATGCCAGACTGCTGAGCCATAAAACTGTGAGATAATAAATTTGTATAGTTTCACGCTTCTATGTTTGTGGTAATTTGTCATGTGAGAGAACACTAATACAGATGCCAAAGAGGGAAACTTCCAAGACCATGATCTTGAAAATAATGGCTTCAAAGTGTTACATGAAATCAGATAACTTCTCTTTCAGTATTTATCATTCATTAACTCAAAGTATTTATTAAACACCTACTTTGTTCCTAAAAGTATTACGCTAGATTCTGAGCACAGAGGGTGAGCAAGAGAGTAGGTAGATGGGGAAGGAATCATGGTAATGGGAAGTCTAAAATATGTTTTAGGAGGGAATACTTCACTAACATTCAATTACAAAAGCACATACACAGATACACACATACTTACACGTTATTGACTAAAGGTAAAAAAGGCTGCACTTAAGACTTTTGTATTTACTGGCTGATCTTGTAACTTTGAAAATTACAACAAAAATACGAGTAATGTTTTTGACTTACAAACCCACCAAATCATTCAACCACCTCCCACTGTACTTCTCTAATCCAAAACTGGCTTAACGGTTAAAATAAAGGTTGCCAGTGAAATGCTCTTTTGATACATGTTGAGAAACTTTACAAAAGAATTAATCAAAAATATTAATATTAAGAACAATTTTAAATAAGTGCTTTAATAAGATCTGCCCTTGTTCCTTTGACCTTGAACAACTTAAGTTTATTACTATACAATGAATTTGAGAAATACGTGGATTGCAATCCCTCCAATGAAACCTTTTAGATAATTCTTCGATTTTTCTCCTCGAGTTCCTTTAAAGAGGGAGCTAAGTGTTCAATGGAAATATACCAACCTTGCTAACTATTCCTTGGAATCATTCTTTCCTTTTTCCCTGCCTGGACCCAAGTGGTCCACATTATCAACTCTGCCCCAAGGCCAAAGAATGGCTAGTAACAATGGCTACGGAACGAGTACAGTACAGAAGAAAAAATGTAATCTTCATGATTATACATAAGTAACCAAAATTACGTATTTTTAGTCTGAAAGCAAACTTGCTTTTAAAAGTACTTTTCTATAAAGGCTAGTTAGTTTATATGTAACGTAAAAGAGTAACAGTCACAGATGACATTTAAGCCCAGAAGGGCACGGCACTTACAAGAAGAAAACAACAGAAACAACAAACACAGTAATACCTGATATTTGTTTTATGCTTATGATGTGTCAGGAATTGGTTAAATGCTCTACATATATTAATTAATCTTCATAATAGTCCTGAGGCAGAATACCTAGTAACAGAAATAATGGTATCTTGTGCTGCTCTCAACTTAAAGTGCCATTTCAGAAGAAGTAGCAAATGTTTTTCTTCAGGGGCTTAAAACACAACAACAACAACGAAACAACACCTTGGTATCAGGGTGTCTCAAAAATCTGAATTCACCTCCCCAGCTCACTCTCCAAATCAAAGAGTGTGTTGCAACTGTGGTATAGAATCAAAAGTTCCTGTGCTATTTTTATTTTTTTTTAAATTATTTTACTGTTGTTCAATTACAGTTGTCTGCATTTTCTCCCTTCCCCTTCCCCCACCCCACCCAAGTCCACCTCCTTCCCTTGCTTCCACCTTCCCCCTTGGTTTTGCCCAGGAGTCCTTTGTAGTACTTCCTGAAAGCCCGTCTCCCGTGTACTTTGAAGATAGAATTGCAGGTGTAAGACTCTCTGGCCATAAGGTGCCAAATAGTAAAATGTAGCTGAAAGTTTGCTAGTATATAACGAATTCCTGATTTTAATCAAGATTATATATTAATTACATATTAGCAAACTTTCAGCCACATTTTACTATTTGGCACCTTATGGCCAGAGAGCCTTAGACCTGCAATTCTATCTTCAAAGTACACGTCACAAAACTAACGTAAGGGAAACCAAAGTCCATCTAAGAGACACTGAACTACTAGTGCTTTCACATTAAAAACATGAATAGCTGTCTAAGAAAACCATGAAACCCATCACACAAGATTTCTGATTTTCAATTTAAAATTCAGAGACTGGAATGAGATAGAGTTGGAGACAGAAGATAAGGGACAAGGGCAAAGTCTTGGTTTTCACAGAAAAGGTGTGATAGAGGTTTGTGTATAGATGTGTGGGGTGGTTTGCAAGTTTCTAGATAAATTTCTTTTTTGAACACATGCTAAGAACAGTCTGTCATTAAAAGTATACTGCAGCTCTCTTGGACGTACCTTTCTCACATCTGAACTCTTTGGTTCTGTTGTCCAGGTTATAATTCTAGAAACCGCAAGTCTGGTCTCACTAGAGTTTATAAAATCTGTTGGATCCATCTGCCTGGCAAGAGACTCAATGTACTTCAAAATTGCAACTTTGACCTGAAAGATCCAATAATTATAAACATTAAGTACATTTCGTGAATCTTTGAATAAAATTCTTAATTGGTGATCAAAGAAAAGTAAACATGATTGAGGGGACACCTTCTTTCACCTGGATTTATGGTTCCACATGGAGCCAGCATCGATCAGGACAAAAAGCATGAAATGACTGAGAGGTAAGTTTGGGAACTGGAAGTGCAACTTAACGCTCTTCATTTTTAGAGTGCCGTGCCTGCAGAGAAGGCTGCACTCTGCTCCTTGTGTATGCTGCAAGACACTCACTGGGTGGGAGCCCATGTGGGGAGGCTGTGGGATTTCCAGCTCTGCCACTGACTGGGGATGGCCAAGTACAACACTGTAGTTAGTTTTATTTTTAGACATTCTAGAGATCAAGGGTGTCCAAGCTTTTGGCATCTCTGGGCCACACTAGAGGAAGAAGAGTTAGTTGTCTTGGGCCACACATTAAATACACAAACACTAACAAAAACTGATGAGCAATAAAAAGGCTTTAAGTAAATTTGCGATTTTGTGTTGGGCCAAATTCATAGCCATTCTGGACCACATGTGGCCCGCAGGTTGGACACCTTTGTAGGTCACATCTTGCAAGGCAGCACGTTCAGTAACCAGACTGATATTCTGCCCTAACTTCTCCATTGATGTCTCAATTGGTAGTGACCTCAGGGGAAAAGGGTAATTATTAACTGGGCCTATCCTAAAACGCCAACAAAAGTTTAATGATCAAAGACCAGATGGTGTACATGACCTTACCCAAATGAACACAAATCTTCCCTCCAATTTAGTTTTATTACAGGTATGATTTTCCTGTGCTATCCACTTAATATGCCATTTCAGAAGAAAGTAACTAATGTTTTCTTCAGGGGCTTAAAAACAACAACAAAATAACACCTTGGTATCAGGGTGTCTCAAAAATCTGAATTCATCTCCCCACCTCACTCTCCAAATCAAAGAGAGTGTGGTCCAACTGTGGTATAGAATTGAAAGTTCCTGTGGTATTTTTAAAATCAAGAATTTATTATATATCAGCAAACTTTTTAATATTTTAGAATGTTATTGTTTTTAAAAATTCCAATAAAATTTTGGAACAAACCAGAATTTTCTAGTTTAAATATTGTGATAGAGTAACAATACCCAAATGTTGGTAAGGACATGGAAGAACTAGAGTTCTCAAGCATTGCTGGCAGAAACATAGTACAACCATTTGAACAGTTTAAAATAATGTTAAACATACACCTCGTCAATAAATCAGCCATTTCTCTACTGAGTACTGAAGCGAAAGAAAACACGTCCACAAAGAGGTGAACAAGAACACTAGCAGCAGATTTATTCATAACAGCAAATACAAGTCATGTGAAAAAAAAACTGACTTCTGGAAGCTGAATTGTAATGCCAAATCATTACCAACCTTGAGGTTAGGAGTCTGAGTTTGATCCACAATAAATCTCATCAAAATGTTAAACTGTTGATCAAATGGAAAGGAGTCCCTGGGTTTGAAAAAAAGAAAAAAAGTATTTGCTTTTAAAGAAAAGTTTATAACATAGTATAAAACCATGTAAAAAGAAAAAATATATACTGTTGTAGATTACTCTAATGTATATAAAACCAAGCCTGTTCCCATTTTTAAACAGTACTTTTCATCTTAAATACTAAAGTAATACACATTACATAAAAAAACTTAGAAAAAGGGAAATCTTATTAAATGTCCCGAAACACATACTAAACTTCTCTAGCTATCTTTCTAAATATTGCTTACCCAGAAAACACTGCCAGTTTCCAAATCTGATTTTTACATCCTGATTACACTGGCTATAGCTGACTTTGCTTAAGATAACTATGTTGTCTTCCTTGGTTCTAACTGGGTAAGTGCTTATGATCTCTAATTGATACAGTCATGAGAAGAACGCCTGTGGAATACCCAGCAAGAGAAACCCACATTCAGCTACAGAAACTTGCAGGCTCTATCTAGAAGCCCCTCGACCACTCCGTTTCTTACCTGTTACTGACCTGATCTCTTTAGCCATCTCACATCTGTGGTCCAACTGACTAACTCTGAGAGCCCTTGGCTAACCAAAGTCAGCGCTTTCTCTCCTTCCCTTAAAATGCTGCTATTACTGGCATCAGTGTAAAACTGCATAATGGAGCCCATGTGGATAATGCAGACAGACATACCATTGATACTAACAGGAAACAATGCAATGCTAACATCTATTAAATTGAGGCTGAGTGATTGCACTGCTGTCTCTGGACTCTCCTAGAGACTTTTCTCAATCTACAGAAGTATAGTAAAAGGAAAAGAGATCCAGGTTCATAAATATAAAAGGATAGATGTGAAATTTAAATGAAATAATAAAAGAAAAATGTAAAGTGCATGGCACAGACCAGGTATTAGTATTACCAACATTATAATTACTAGTAAGAAGTAAACTTGGCCCAATTGCACATCCTTTTCTACCATATCTATTTGTACCCAGGAAGGTCTGAGGACCACTTCTGGAAGCAAAGTATACTTCAGTATACTACAGGATTTAAATAACTCACATGGCTATAAATGAAAAAAACAAGGCTGACAAAACCACACACAGAAATCTTTCTTCTGTAGCAAATAACTGATGCATTTAACCAAGAAATGTGCCCTGTTGTTAGGTACAGCCAAAGACAGGAAACGGGGCAGATGTGCAGTCAGGTCTGTCACTGAGCCCCTGAATACTCACTGCCTGATCCCAAATAAGCTTAAGCAGTTACACCTCAGCCGCTGAGAAAAAGTGAATGATAAACATGCTTTAGAGGCTTAGACCAAATAAAATGAGAACAGGAGTCTTAAAGGAAAGAGGCATTCAGGAAAATTAACAGAATTACTGTTTTCCTTAATGACCAAAGGTTAGGAATATAATCATAATATTCTTGCCATCCCTAAAAAATCTGAAATGGAACTTGTCATTAATGAATTCATTTAAATTAAGCACGTGACCTAACGGCCAAGTCTGGCTCACAAATGTTTTATTTGGTCTTGACAGTGTCATAAAAAAACTTCATGAATGTGTTGCCTTAATCCACATTTCAGACCATCCTTGAAAAGTCTGGTACCACTGGGCTCATGTTCCAGCACAGCACAGCTGACTGCACCTCTCCGCCCCATCCACGACCCTCCCTCTTATCCACTTCACTCGTTTCCTATACGCTGGATCAACCCAGACTGGGTGGCCAATGCCTTATAAATCCTATGCTGTACTGATATAGGAATGTTCCCTAGCTCTGGCTTATATGTGAAATATATGTATTTTTAAAAGGCTGAACCCATAGGAACAGAGAATAGAACAGTGGCTGCCAGTGGTTAGGAGGTAAGGGAAATGGGGAGATGTTGGTTAAAAGGTACAAACTTCCAGTTGTAACATGAGTAAGTTTGGGGGATTGAATGTACAGCATGGTAATTATAGTTAGCATTATTGTATTATACACTTGGAAGGTCCTAAGAGAATAGACCTCAGGTATTTTCACCACCACTACAACAAAAAAATAATTATGTGAGGTGAAGGAAGTGTTAACTAACACTATGGTGGTAATCATTTATCAATACATACATGTACCAAAATCACTGTGTTGTACACTTTAACCTTACACAATGTTCTACGTAATTATATCTCAAAAACGGGGGGTGGGGGGGGAATGGTCTATTCCGTGAACACTTACCTTGTGACATCTAGAGCCTTCTGAACTTTTGCTTGCACAGATCCAAGTAAATCTGCCCCCATTTTCTTAAGTAATTGTGTGAGAAGAACAAAAAGCCAATCCTGCAAGTCATCCTTATGAATTATTATAAAATCAACAAGAGTCTCCAAAAACATACTGAAAACCTAGATATAAATGAGAACAAAATATTTCACATAATCTATAATTTCCTCCAAACTCTCCAAAACATTAAAAATGCCTACACTGGCTTTTCCCAGTCTCTTACAACTTAGGTTAACACTGTTAATAACTAATCATACTATGGAAGACAAACGTATTAAAGAAAAGAAAATGAAAAGAATTGGAACTTACTCTCTGATGTGAATTCCACCGCAAACCAGGCCATGCAACAAAACAAATTCCATGTTAGTTCAGAGTGAATGAATACAATTTCATGCAGTTTCTTCGAAGACCTGAAATGGCTACAAATTGATAACATACTCTTTCCTCCTTCAATATGCCTCTAAAATTCAGTACAGAGAAAAATAACTTTGCTGAAAAGTATTAGTTTATTTTTTAATTTTTAAGTATTAGTTTAAAGTAGAGGCATCTCCCTCTCAAAAAAATTTAAATCATCATAATTCTGTATTATTACTGTTGACTATTTAGCATTCAAAAAATACTATCAAGACTTTCAAGTCTTAAAAATTCTATCAACACTTAAAGACTTTTCATCAAGATGACAGAATAGGTAGATGCCATATTCGCCTCCTCCCATGACTACATCAAGATTACAAGTAAGTTACAGAACAGTCACCCTTGAAAACCACTGGAAGACTAGCTGATCAGAAGTCCTATAACTAAGGATATAAAGAAACAGCCACAGCAAGACTGGCAGGAGAGCAAAGGCCCAGGACGGGCTGTCCCACACCTCGAAGTGAAGGTTAAGAATTGGGAGGGATAACTGGGCTGTGGAGGACGCCCTGAGACGCAAGGGGTCCCAGCCCCACACCAGGCTCCCCAGCCCAGGGCACCAGAGGTAGAAAGATAAGTCCCTTAACATCAGGCTGTGAAAACCAGTGCAAATTGTATATGAGAAAGAGGCTTCTAGAAAAGAAGGCACTGCAGGTCTTAAAGACTCAATTGCTCACACACTCTCTTAACCTGGAGCCACAATGTTGGAGTAGCAGCTCTAAAAGTCCCAGGGACATAAGGGGATTAACTGAACTGGCTGGCTTCAGGGCAAGGGCTGCAGGGGCAGGGGTTGGGACAGCTCTCTCCTGGACAAAAAGGGCTGGCAGATGCCAGCTGGTGACATGTCTAAAATCTCCAATAATCTGGCTAACACTGTTCAGTGCACCCTGATGATTCCGAGAACCTGCTTCACCCAAGTTGTGAGCCTGGCCTGAACCTCTTTCAGCGTCTGTTCCATATAAGCAGCTGGACTGGGGCAGCACTGTAGAATTTCCTAATATCCCTCAAAAATCCACAAACCCCAAACAAGCAGTAGCTGGTCTCAGCATTCCCCATACCTCTTCTAGTGGCAGCCAGCCTGTTTATAGCAGAGCCTCCAAAGCTGCCACAGGTGGATACCAACGGCAGGTCACTCTGTAGCTCCTAACAGGTATCCCCTGGGCAGACACAGGCAGTGGCTGACATGGGTATGCACTGGAGTCCCTCCCAAGAGGCCCCAGAACCAACACCTGAGGCAGCCAGTTTCAGACCACATCGGAGCACCACTCAACCATCTCCATAAATGACACACACAAAAAGAAGACTCAGCAGGTGCCAGAGCACAGTTGCTCTGTGGGGTCAATCCCTGCAGAGGAGCTGGCCATGGCCAGCCCTCAGTCAGTTTTCCTGAGGGTTAATCTCACACACTGATGTGCCAACAACAATCAAGGTTACAAAAAAGACAGAACATCACACAAAGTACACCTGTGGAACAATCTACTCTGGTGACAGGGAGTCTACACTGCATGACCCCACAGGACATCTACTATATAAGGCCAGTCTGCCAAGGCTGGGAGATGTAGCAGATCCACCTAATACATTACAAAAAAAAAAAAGAGAGGCAGACAAAATGAGGAGACAAAGAAACATGTCCAAAATGAAGAACAGAACAAAACTCCAGAAGAAGAACTAAAGAAAAAGAAGAAGAATGCCAATCTACTACATAGAGAATTCAAAACACTGCTTATGAATTTTAGGGAAGAATAAATGATCTCAGTGTGAACTTCAAAAAGGAGATAGAAAACATAAAAAAAGAACTTGTCACAAATGAAAAACTACTCTAACTAAAATAAAAAATGTATTACATGGAATCAACAGCAGATTAGAGGAAGCAGAGGACTGAATCAGTGACCTGGAAGACAAGGCAGCAGAAAATGTCCCATCAGAACAGCAATAAGAAAAAAAAAATAAGGGTGGTTTAAGTGACCTCCAGGACAACGGAAGCACATCAACATTTGCATCAAGGAGATGCCAGAAAGAGAATAGAGACAGCAAGAGATGGAAATCCTATTTGAAGAAATAATGACCAAAAACTTGCCTCATCTGGCAAAAAAAAAAAGTGTACATACAAGGCCAGGAAGTGCACAGTCTCTCAAACAAGATGAACTCGAAGAGGTCCACATGAGAGGAGAGTAAAAATGGTAGGGATTTTAGAATGTGTTTGAATTTAAGCACACTGCTAAAAACAGACTGCTAAAAACATAGCCTGGTATATATGAAGCATATGGTAATCCCAAACCAAAAATCTACAAAGATATACAAAGAGAAAAGAACCTAAATACAATACCACAGAAAGTCAGCAACGTACAAGAGAAGAGAGTAAGATAATAAGGCAGTAACAGAGAACTACGAAAACAATTAATAAATTGGCAATAAACAATTAATAAATTGGCAATAACTGCATCCTTACTTTAAATGTAAGTAATTAATTACCTTAAATATAAATGGACTAAATGCTCTAATCCAGGGCTTTCAAACGCACTTTCACCAGGGGCCATATCAGCCTCGCGGTTGCCTTCAAAGGGCCGAATGTAATGTTAAGATTGTATAAATGTAAGTACTCCTTAACTAGGGGCCAGGAGCTAATCGCTGCTGCCAGGTAGAAACAAGGTGCTGGGCGGGATAAAACAAGGTGGAGGGCTAGATTTGGTCCATGGGCCTTGTGTTTGCCAACTGTGCTCTAATCAAAAGACACAGGGTGGGTAAAGGGATAAGAAAATAAGACCCATACATATATACTGCCTACAAGAGACCCACTTCAGATTAAAATATAGAGACTGTAATGTAAGTAAAGGGATGGAAAAAGATTATTTCCAAAATAGACTTTCAAACAAAGGCTGTAACAAGACACAAAGAAAGACATTTCATATAAAGAAATTAATCCAACAACAGGATATAACTTTTAAATATTTACGTGCCCAATGTAGGAGCACCTAACTATATAAAGCAAATATTGATAGACATAAAGGGAGAGATCTACAGTAATACAATTACAGCTGGGACTTTAAGACCCCACTGACTTCAATGGATAGATCATCCCGAGAGAAAATCAACAAGGAAATAGTGGCCTTAAATGACACGTTCAACTGGATCATCTTACAATTGTTATTTTTAGGACATTTCACCCAAAAGCAGCAGAATATGCATCTTTTTCAAGTGCACATGGGACATTTCCCAGCATAGATGACATGTTAGGCCATAAAACAGGTCTCAGTAAAATTAAAAAGAATGGAATCATATGAAGCATCTTCTCTAATCATAATGGTGGGAAACTAGAAGGCAATTATAAGAAGAAACTGAAAAACACATGAACACATGGAGGACAAATAACATGCCACCAAACAATGAATAAGTTAACAACAACAACAACAACAACAACAAATCAAGAGACCTACAGACAAATGAAAATGAAAATACAACCCAGAATCTATGGGACACAGTGAAAGCAATTGTAAGAGGGAGGTTCATAGTAATACAGGCGTATCTCAAGAAGCAAGAAAAATCTCAAATAAACAATCTAACCTTATATCTGAAACTAGACCAATTTTCTTATACTATATAAAAGAATAAACTGGAAATGGATTAAAGACTTAAATGTAAGACTCAAAACCATAAAGCTTAAGGCAGTATACTCTTGACACTCCTCTTAGTTATGTTTTTCTGGATATATCTCTTTGGGCAAGAGTGAGAAAAGAAAAAAGAAACAAATGGGACTACATCAAACTTAAAAGTTTCTGTACAGAGAAGGAACCATGAACAAAACAAAAAGACAACCTACTGGAAAGATGAAGATATCTGCCAATGATATGCCAGACAAGGAGTTAATATTCACAATATATAAGAAACAGCCCTGGCTGGTGTGGCTCAGTGGATTGAGCTCCAGCCTGCAAACCAAGGGTCGCCAGTTTGATTCCCAGTCAGGGCACAAGCCTGGGTTGCAGGCCAGGTGGGGGACGAGTGAGAGGCAACCACACATTGATGTTTCTCTCCCTCTCTCTCTCCTTTCCTCCCTCTCTCTAAAAATAAATAAACAAAAAATCATACAACCTAACATCAAAGAAATAAACAATCTGATTAAAAATGGGCAGAGGCGATTAAACATTTCTCCAAAGAGGACATAGAGATGGTCCAATAGATGTATGGAATGTTCAATGTCATTAATAACAGAGAAATTCAAATTAAAAACACAATGAGGTATCACCCCACACCTGTCAGTATGGTTATCATCAATAAATCAATATATAACAAGTTCTGGTGAGGATGTGGAGAAAAGAGAAGCTTCATGCACTGTTAGTGGGATTGCAAATTGGTATAGCCACAATGGACGTTCTTCAAAAAATTAAAAATAGAACTACCATTATGTCTCAGCAATTTCACTTCTGGGTATTTAACCAAAGAAATCCAAAACACTAATCCAAGAAGACATATGTACCCCTATGCTCACTGCAGCATTATTTACAATAACCAAGATATGGAGGCAACATAAGTCCCCATCGATAGACAAACAGATAAAGAAGAAGTGGTACATATATACAATGGAATATGACTCGGCGATAAAAAGAATGAAACCTTGCCATTTGTGACAGCATGGATGGGTCCAGAGGGTATTGTGCTAAATAAAATAAGTCAGTCAGAGGAAGACAAATACTTTGTTTTCAATTATATGTGGACTCTAAAACTAAACACACAAACAAAACAGAAACAAACTCATAGATAACGGAGAACAAATTGATGGCTGCCAGATAGGGGGCAGTTGGGAGAATGGGTGAAAAAGGCAAAGGGATTAAAATGCACAAATTGCCAGTTACAGAAACAGTCACGGGATGTCAAGTATATCATAGAGAATACAGTCAATAATACTGTAATAACTATGTGTAGTATCAGGTGGGTACTAGACTTATTGGGGTGATCACTTTGTAAGTTACGTAAGTGTCTAATCACTATATTGTTCAACTAAAACTAATATTGTATGTCAAGTACAATTTTTAAAAAGTTTTAAAATAAAGATTATCATGTGATACCTATAAAAATACTGTTACAGGATGAGGGAAAAAGACTTGTGTATATATTTCTTTTCATTCTAGTCATCTATTTTAATGCATGCCAATTCAGATACTTCAAGTAACATCTTTATATAAAAAGATATTGCAAAAGCCATAAAAAGCTTTATAAAAGATTATGGCTTAGAATAAAAGGTACTGACAGCTCACAAATTGTCATGCCACTGTGTACTCATTATTGCTCTCCAAATGAGACAGAATCATGGTGGAATATCCCTGATCAATTTCAGAGAAGGAGGTAGCACCCTGCCTCATCTACTTGGTTAATGAGTATTGCTCTACTGGGACAACCAGCCATCATATAACCTAATAGCACAACAACTATAAACCACTAGGGGTCGCCTGTCAGATAGCTCAGAAAAAAGTCAATGAGCCAAAGGTAGCTAGTAAATAATGACTAAACTGAGACCTCCAAACTCACTGTACAAGAGCCTTCTGATGGAAAGAAATTTCCTTCTTTATCCTCACATTCTGGTTCTGAATCAGCAATCTAGAGATGACAGGTAACAGAAATTTCATCAATGTCCAAAACCATCTAATCCTTTATACTATGAATCCTATGAATCTTATGCTTATGATTTAAAATCTTAGTGCTTTTATCACTATCTTAAAGAAAAATCTTGATAATTCTATCTTTGGTTACCTATTTGGCCCTTAAACTCAATGTTTTTTGAATTTTATTAATATTGTTAATGTTATTCTTGCTGTGAGGGTTAGGGTCATAACAGGAATTTTAAGACATGCTTCAAGACTGATTTGAGGAGAAGCCCTGTCCAAAAAAGGGGAGGACCCCTGCATCCTTTCTCCCATGCCTCCTGTGAGCATCTCAAAAGGCAGGGGTCATCTGTTGCTTTCTGGATCCCTCACCTAGAACAGGTACTCAATAAAGGCTGAACGACTGGATAGACAGACGTTTGACACTTAAAGGACAATTCCTATGAGGAAGAAAGGCTAGGAAAAGAAGGGACATCAGAAAAACAGGCTGGACTTTCGGGCCATCACAGGTTTCACTCTTGCAGAAAAATTTACAACAGATCACTTTTACTAGGAAAACTAAAGTATAAGATAGTTAAATCCTGCATGTCAAGCAGCTAAGGTTAGCTGCTAAGGTCAAGCACCATTTTGCTAATGGTGACCAGGTTCTCTCAATTTTTACACTTTAGTTTCTGTCCTTTATCTACTCTTTAACTTTCCTAATATCATCCGTTTTCTTTCTCTAAAAGCATCAAACAGCGTCTAAAGGCTTTCTCCCAAACAATGTTAATTAGTTAAAATCTAGACTCCAAGTAAACTTCTGTAGAGGGTCCCTCTCTCAGCACCGCTCGTGGAAAGGGCCCCGTCTGTCACTCCTGGGTGTTCTCCTTCAGCAGGGATGCCCTTGTCAGAAAGGCTGTCCTCGGGCTCAGTCAGTGCCCTCCGGGACTCCCAGGAGGTGGAAGCAATAGCTAAGTCTTGGGGCTGGCAAAATTCTATTTGGAGAAATAACTTAACCTGGTTCTCTAATAAATCTGTTTCATAGATGCTTCCATTTTTCTATCATGTCTTAAATAGAAAAATTCTACCCGGGATGCAAAAAATAAATAAATAAACAAATAAGTAAGTAAGTAAGTAAATAAATAAATAAATAAATAAATGCCTGTTTATTTTCTTCACTACTGTAACCTTTTTTTAAAAAGGCACTATATTATAATACAATGTTACATTCCAGCACACAGCCTACTGTTTGGCTAATAGGAGCTACCCAAAGGTATCTGCTGAAAGACAACTGATTCTCTCCATGATAACTCTTACTTAAAATGCAATTTATAACATAAAGTTTCATAGACATTTGAAGTTCCCAAGAATTCCATTTTTAAAAGATATAACATAAACTACTGCTGAAATTAGTGTTTAATCTGTGAGGTTTTAAGTGCACTATGGAAAATTATCTCTCATTCTTCAACAGTATACTACAGAGCTCACACAGACATGCAGAGAGGAATGTAAATAACACACTGTTCCCAGAGTTACCTTGCTGTGTGGGTCAGCAAACATTCGTGTGAAGATTTCACACAATCTTTTCAATTCTACTCGACTAAAAAAAATAAAATGGAAATAAATGTACTTTAATAAGTCAACACTGAAATTAGTTACAGCTTTGCTTTTAAAAATCCTTTTATTTCAGTCAACTACATAAGCTTTATATACTTTTTATATAACAAAGTTTTTTTTAACACAAACAACTTTCTATTATTTAACTAATGCTTAAATTAAACAGGAATATAAAAATGAAATAGTTCTGCTCTTACTTAAAATGAGGAAAGTAAATCTTAAGAGTTCATATATGTGGAAGTGGCAATGCCATGAGATAAACAAGGAAAAGCATGTATTTAGGGGTCAGACAGACTTTAGGTTTAATCTCAGTTCTGCTACAGAGAAAGTACTCTGGTGTCTTTCTATCTGTATCAGTCACACACACAGTAAGAGCTACCTGGCTGCTATCAGGATTAGAGAAGACAACACATCCTACCTACGACTGTGTCTCAGACAAAGCAAACACTCATTTCACTTTACGGCTCCTTTGCCTTTTCTTATTCTTAACTGTACTAGTGGTCTTCTCACTTTCACTTCAAGGCTTGATCAGAAGTGCCTCCTCTCCCTAAATCATGCTTGAGTAATTCTCCCTCATACACGTGATGCAATCTAGAATTGACCAATAGATTTCTAGAGGTTATTCAAAGGGTACTTGGTAAATTCTAGGATTCAAGAAACTGGGACCACCGGAATGAAACAGCTTCTCAAGATTTTGATCGTGAAGAAATAATCACGAACAAATCATATTCATTTTGATTTTTGACAGATCACTAAAAATCAGAAGCTACCTGCATTTCACAAAACTTCTCAAGATATCTTCATGAACAGAATGGATTTGGGCTGGGGAGGTGGAGTCAGGAAGTAGGAATCAGGAGGGTAGAGTGAGACTGACTTGGTAGCCACACTGCACAGTGATCATCTGTCAGTGCCCACTTAGCTTTACAGAACCCATCTAGAACAGGGGTCCCCAACCTCTGGGCCAGGGACAGGGCCTGTTAGGAACCAGGCAGCACAGCAGGATGTGGCTTGAATGTAATTCCCTTGAATCATCCTAAAACACACACCCCCACACCAACTCCCAGGGACTGTGGGAAAATTGTCTTCCACGAAACCAGTACCTGGTGCCAAAGAGGTTGGGGACTGCTGATCTGGAACTTAGTGGTGTTATAGCTTATCTTTAAAAAATTATCTGATGAATACAATATACTCTAAGTCATGGATTTTAGTTGCCCACTTTTTAACATTTTAACATCTCTATAATTGTGAGTCATCTTATAATCAATGATATATTAGTAGAGTCAAG
This sequence comes from Micronycteris hirsuta, assembly GCA_004026765.1. Taxonomy (NCBI): domain Eukaryota; kingdom Metazoa; phylum Chordata; class Mammalia; order Chiroptera; family Phyllostomidae; genus Micronycteris; species Micronycteris hirsuta. The sequence continues at coordinate 58,399 of PVJI01002209.1, read as the reverse complement.
TTTAATAAGCAGCATTTCTTCTTAGAGGGATATAAAATAATGGTGTGTCAATGGTGCCTTAGATTTGATGAAATATGGTATAAAAACATACTTTCTGGAATGTGTGTAATATAAGCTCATGTTAGAAAATTTATGAAATACAGGACTATAAAGAAAATGCAAAAATAATCAATACTAGGGGTAACACTGTTATTAGTACTCCATTTTAGTATCTCTGTACCGTGCATATTTAAGCTACATATATGCATATGTGTATTAAAAATATTAAGATTAAGCCTATCATCTTATCCACACCCTAAAGTGTAATGAACTATACCAACCTGCAGAGTTTTCTTTTCTTCTCTTTTCCCATTAACTAAGAGTGACAGTTTCCAGAGTTTTATTTTTTACCTGAATTGCAACCTATACCAAGATTTCTCAAGTAATAGCCACTAGACAAATGTGAACTGTAAGAAAACCACATGCTGTTATGAATCTAATAGATTACAGAGTACCTGCCAGTGATGTCAAAGTCTTTGGAAGGCAAAGGCTAGGTCTTAGTCATGTTAGCACCTTTAGTGCTGAAACTGTGTAAGGACTCCACAAACGACAGGGAAATCCACTCCACAAATCCACTCCCCCTGCCCCGACCCCCAAACCCCCACCACAAGTACAGTATGGGTCTCAAATTTAGCTCTCAACCTCGGTCTTTGTCCTTACCTCAGTGTTCTTTGGCTCTTCAGTAAGTTCTGCAGGCCTAGAAGCCCTTCTTTCCTTTCTGACCAGTTTGAACTAGCACAGTGGTTGAGAACTTCTGCTACGTCCTCAGTCTGCCGCAGATAATGGGGAATGCCACCATTCCTGGAACCATACGAGCGCTCAGAGCAAACACTCGAGGCATCGCTATTGGCATCATCATCAGAATACATCCCATACGGCTCATATCTCCTCCTCACAGGCTTCTTCTGCCAGATCCAATGAGGGATGGGGGTGATTGAGGAAGAAATGGAAAGATGAAATGGCCATGAGTCATACCAAACAAAACCAACAAAAACAAAGAGTTAAATGTAAAAAGATACACACACACAATATGCGGATGCACCACATCTGCCCTGTGTTTACAGATTAGGGAATAAAAACAGAAACGCAGACTTCCAGGAGATACAATAAGTAATAAGCAGAGCAACCTGTAGCAGAGAGAAAAGAATATGGTCTCTAGTGCACTGTGTGGGCTTCAGTAAGACAGACTTGGTACAGTTGTAATCCTGCTGCCACCACTGACTGGCTGTGTCACTTCAGAAAGCCTCCTGACTTTTCTGCTTTGTTTCCCCATCTTTGAGATAATAATTACACCTTGCATAGGCTTGTTGTGAAGATTAAATGGAATTATATGTTAAATAACCTGGCTCAGCACCTGACACGGTGCAAGTAGGTGCACCCGCAGCCCCTTCCCAAGCAACAGTAATATATCTTGAGCATGTTCTATAGGTAAATTGATTGGATGCCCACACGTCTGAAAGTCTGAAACTGAAAATGTCAGCAGCAGAGTATTTATCTTATGTATAAGGATTCCTAAATTATATTAGCCACTTTTATTAAGGACTTAAAGTTCTACAACACAAATAGGCTTCCTGTAGACAATTTCTCTGACCCTGAATATACGTTAAATCCATAAATAATATAGCTTAAGCCATAACTATTTGTTATTGGCTGAAGCTGTAGAAATATAATTTTCTAATAATGTGGCTTTTACTTACATCCCAAATTGCTCAGAACAGTTCTGCCTTATACCTACTGTCTCAGCATGGTTATTAGTAGCACCCCCTTTTCTCTCCAAAGTACGATCCCTTTACTTATACATAAACTAGGTTCCTAAAACAAGAAAAATGTTGACTATATCTCCAGTCACGAATAATGAGAATAGATACAAATGGGGTTAATAAATAAAATGAAACACTATTGGGAGAAGCCGCAGAGCTTGATATTCAAAATAAATACTGAAACAAATGAGAGGTGCCTGACTCCATCACTAATAAAAGCTCCACCAGATTCAACAACATCATAATTCAGATCAGAATTTCTATATTGTACTATAGCTTTTGTTGTTTTCACTAGCTCCTAAAGAAAATGTACTTGCAACAGAAAAAATAAAGTTGTAAAACAAAAGTTAAAGCACTGGTACCTTGCTCCTGGAGTCTCCTAACAGCTGTAGGCAGGAAAATATTGAAGGATGGGGAAAAAGCATAGAGAATTATGTCAGAAGCATATGAGGGGATTGTTCTTGCAACAAAAGTGTACAGCAAAACATATCGTAGCAAACCAAAAATACATGGTTAGCAAGCGATTCATTATCAAGTGAATAATAACAAAGTACGCTTTCACAATGGCATTTCCTCGCCCTCCTATACTTGTAAGAACTTCCAGTTCTTGCTGTAATTCTATGCTAAAACTCTCCCCATACCACTGAGGGACAGCTCTAAAGTCGCCACTAATTCCGTGGTCTTTCGCTATGATATGCTCTGTCCCAGGGCTTCTATTCTGTTAGGCAAGAATTGTGTACCATTTTGCGCTTTGTCTTCTGCAACCAAAGAAACCAACCAATTTAAACAAAAAACAGTAAGGGCAACAGGAGTGTAAGTGGAGCTAGAGCTCAGCAATAAACTCAAGTACAGCCAAGGCTCAGACTGTCAAGTCCTATTCTGCCTCCTAGAACTTTGTACACAGTCCCTCATGTAGTTCTTTATAGAACTCCCTCTCCCCCACCCCTGCCTTAACTGGAAGTCCCACTGAACTAAGGATTATCACATCCATCATTTCCCACCCCTCTGGCTTCCACTTCCTGGAGTCTCTGAATAAATAAGAGACAGAATCTAAACCTGCAAGTAGGAAGGAAAAAGAGCTTCAGAGAATTCTGTTCCCGCTTGTGACTCTTAAGTTAAAGCCATGGTTAGAGCAATTATCCTCAACTCTTTTATCTGCCAGAACAAAGGCCCCCTACATGTAAGGCTAATGAACAGAGCTGGCCAGGCAGCCCTTGCTTACAGGGGAAGCATCATGAGAGCGGAAACTGCTTGCTCACAGCCGCTTGTCAAAGAATCTGACAGCGAGAATAAATGAGGGAGAGACAGGAAAAAGCAAAAGTCAGAATCACCGTAGCCACAGATGTAAATTTTGATCACACAAAACATGGCTGAATTTAAAACTTCAGGGTCTGAAAGTAGGCTATTTCCTTAGAAGAGAAGAAATCTTCAAACAGCACAAGCACAGCCAGAAAGTGGTTGTAAAGAATACCAAATTTAAATGATGATCAGACAAATCAAAATATGCAAGAGGCTGTGCTCCTATGAGCTGAAATGTATCTTTAAAACGCAATCTGACCACAAGCAGATTCAACTAAAGAATTCTTTGGTATAACCATAAAATAAGGACCTCTAAACACTTTATATTGTTTTTTAGATATTACATTACAATGATGCAAAATCATTCCACCAGTGCTTCATATCCTCCAGGAGTTAATCTTAGATTTTGGAAAAGTTTCCTTAAATAATGACTTACAAACTCATTAAAAAAAAAAACAAAACATATGGAACAACTAGTGAGGTAATGGAATAAACGCAGATTTTCAAACCGCAAAGTCTAATAATACCTGTTAAAATGATTTGTTTAGGTTATGCCATCAAAGCTTATAAAGCAATAGAAGAAACAGAATGAGAAAAAGAAGATGCTGGGGGAAAAAAAAGGGAAAAAAAGAGACACCACCCAATGACAACAGATAAACCTAATGTCATCAAAACTTCCTTGACACTGAGCAGTGCTGAAGAAATACATGATGCTAGTAATTTTTGTAAGGCCAATTTTCACTTATGTGCAAAGATAAAACTTTAAGAAAAAACAGTAATATAAATTTACCCTGTATTTACAAAATGTTAAAGAGCATCAACGATGACTCAGTAACCTGATTTGGAGGCAATGTTCTGTTAAGACAGAAAATAATGAGGATGAGTAATTCAGAGACTATACACACTGTGACTCTTACCAAAGCATCCGCAACAGCAGCTTCAAGATCTGTACTTGTGCTTAAAACACGCATGGCATTCACAGAACCAGGTATTCTTCCTGCCTGGCCAAGCCCAAACCGGTCTATTTAAGAAACAAAAGCAAAATATATGTCACTTTAATTCACATTTTCTCAATTCTTTGCAAGGGTTCCCATCTCTTCCCACCTACAGAGGCACTGAAAAATATCTAGCCAATTTTAACTACATTTTCCTTGTAGTTTTAACTACACTTGCTTACCAGTGGCAAAGAATAGGTTGTTCATACTTAATTCCACTGTGCCATGAAACATCCTGACAACTGAAATGGTTCTTTACCGGTATTTTATCTTTGAAAAGTGTTGCGACATGGGAGAGAGAATAACTTATAGAAGGGAGTTGAGCTAGGAGTTGAGCCTTTTAATCTATTTAGCACTCCCTCTAGAGCAGTGACTTTCAACCAGTGAGCCCCAAGAATTTTTAAAATGTGCAATACCTGCCTATTTAGTCAGGAGCACTGACCTCTTTTTCCCTTAGGCTGTCGAATTAAAAACAAAAAACCGCCAACATAACAATAGCCATTTGGTGTGAATGAATCAAAATTATACCTATTTTTTCTTGTCAGATCGGCAAAAATATAGATTTGGGTGTGCTGCACAATTTTAGTAATTAGTTTATGTGTACCATGAGATAAAAAGGTTTGAAATCACTGCTCTAAAGGAAAGTAGTCCTAAGGTTTGGTGAAACTAATTAGAAAGCTTAGAGGTTTAACAAATGAGCTCTAATGCAATATGCAATAAAGTTAAAATTTGAAACAAATGTATTAAATTCATTTCTGTGCAAATTTTCATTAGTGTCACTCCTGATTAACTATTATTAAGTTCAATTAATTTTAGGCATTTGTTCATCTTAATTCCTGTGTCACCAAAGGTTATTTAAAAATCAAATCTTTAATAATCACCACAAAAACCTAGCATATTAACTGCAAAAAATTAATAATTGAGATGATATTGTGTACATTTTTCCTGAGCCCCTCAAGAATTTTTAAGTGATAGTGTTTATACATGTAGAAAAAATGGATAGAATCCAAAGGATTTAAAACAAATTTTACAGTTCAAACAACTATTCTAAGGTTGCTAATGATCATGGACAATGAAAACTAACTTTTAAAAGTCCCTTTAAATCAGTTGACTAACTTTCCTTAAGAAGTACCGAGATCTGAACTATAATAGGAGAAAGTCAGTGCAAATTATACTTCACAAGTGTATCACACTATCTACTGGTACAAGTTTCTTATTTAAAATGCTAAGATATAAAAAATCTTTGGAAAAAGTGTTGAGATAAAAAATGCTTTTTATTAAGTAAGACACTGGACAAGGAAAATTTCTGTTATTAGCCACATGAGGCATTTAGAATAAAAGGAAAACTATTATCTGTTTTACATGAATTAGTCTTTCCTATAAAATGATATATATACAAGGTTTTAGATGTGTAAATATCACCTACAAAACTGGCAAATTTCGAAAGGGAAGTGTTATTTAGCTTTTTAAAAAAATGTCAGTTTCAAAACATTACCTCTTCCATTGCCACAGAAAGGAAAATAATGTAAACACTGCTGAAGAAATTCATACAGTCATGAATTTTTATAAAGAAAAATTTTATGTTATACTATCCCCTTTTTTAATGCACTTGCTGATCATATTGTATGTCATCTTAGCCACTTAAGGCAATTTAATGTGCCATATAAACTAAAGAGAAACCACAAAATAGTTACATCTATATATCTACATAGATATAAATTATCAGTTGAAATATGAAAAGTATAAATTTGAGACTGTGCACATCATTTCATAAATGATCTTTGTTCATCTTTTCTTTCCATTAAAAAAGGGTAGATAATAAGGGACTTATGAGTAACAGAATGAAAGTAATTCAGTTAAAAACCATTTAAAAATTACTCAGCATGAACTTAAAAGTCTATTAAAAATTTTTTTTAAAGTTAGATCTCATGCCAGCAACTTTTGCTCCAGGGATAATACTAATTTTTCAGATATAAAATTAAAACTCTAAAAACAATGCAATCATTCTGTGCTTCCCAGATGTATACAGCTTTTTCATAAACTGACTGCAAATCATTCTATATATATCATAGATAATCTGAATTCCAAATCTTAAGGGGAAATGTTTGTCTGGGTCTAAGCAAAATTATAAGTCTTTTATTTTAACCACAGCAAAATCTGTTCTACATTCTCATTGCTCAGGTACTACTATGAAGCTCCATTTTTCAAGAGATGGATGCATATTACTGTATCCTCAGTCTGGCCCATAACCTTCAGGGAAATGTGCTAATCAGAGCACATACTTAAAAAATGCATAGCTGGTTTCATTTAGAGGAAGAACGGAGAAAATCTCTAACTCAGTGAATTGGTCACAGTTTTCATCTGTGATTTAATACTGTGCTTTACTCAATTCTGTAGTCATTAGGGATTGTTAGCATAACAAAATGATGCCAGTTAAATCTGGCAAACTGATATATCATTGTATGCTTACTTTTGCCCCAATGGCTAACCAGTGAAATTTTGGTATTGCCAGAGCAGGGCTGAGATGGAAAGCTTGGGGTCCAACGGCTGCAAAAACTACCACTAGCCTGACTATAGTATCTGAATCATGATTGACAACCCATTTATTTTTTACATATAAAATTATGTGTGACATAATTTAATAACTAAATAATACCTCCAAATAATTAGAATCTCACACTAATAACTAACATTAATAATCACCACTTTATTGGGAGCAAAGACTTTGGAGATGAAAAATACTGTTGGATGATATTCATACCCTATTCTCTACAGGGATCCTTCTGATAACTAGAGTTTGGGTTGTTTTCCTGGGGGAGGGAGCAAAAGGACAGTAAGCTGCTTCCCCATCTTTTTTTTTTTTTTTTGCTATGTTTTGTTTTAACATAAATACAAACACTGGAGAAATAATGTCAGACAGGCTATAAGGCATCTACAGCCTATTAACAGAATCATAAACATTCAACAACTTAAAAAAATAAAAGCATGTTGTGGGGGCAAATGAGGTGCATACATGCCAAGTGCTAGCCAACACTGATGAAAACGAATGTTAAAATGAGTATGAAACTAGAACATAATGAAGAAGCCAAGTCATGCAGTTAGCACTTGTTCACCTGACTGCCCAACAGATTCAGCAGTGGAGAGAGCACTAGTGGACCTGGAATGACGTCGAGAGGCTGCAGGTAAAAGGAATGGCAACACCCATAGGATTAACACAAGTACCCAAGACAGAAAATGCCATAGTCCAAAGGAAATGCAGGGACTGCTACCAACAGGCCATGTTTCCTCATGAAAAGAAATGGTGCTAGATATGAATGGATAGCAAGGTCCACTCCCCAAATTTCATGGCAACCTGCTGGCTCTCACACAGCTATTAAACACACAGGCACAAAGGTACTCTTTCAAGTGGTCCTTACACATCAACTAATTCAGACTCCAGCTGGTATTCACACCATGAAGCCTCTATCAGCCATTACGAAAATATGCAACATGAAGAACACCAGGAGCCACAGAACACCATCTAAATCCCGGAGAAGAACAGCAGTAGAAATGGATTAACTCAGCCCACAAGATGTCTCATCAGTATGTGATGCATATGTAACCATGCACCAAAAACAAAAGCATAGAAATTCATAATGTTATTTGAACAGAAACAGAAAGAAATTGCAAGAAGAGGGCTTAGCAACTGGAATTCCAGTTTCCTCAGCCAAAATATTTGTTGTTCTGTTGCATAAATATCCTAATTTTTAAAAATGTTTAAATTTTTAAAAATGTATTGACAATAGAAGTGGGGAGGAAAGGGGAGGGGGAGGGGGGAGAGAGAGAGGGAGGGGGAGAGAGAGAGAGAGAGAGAGAGAGAGAGAGAGAGAGAGAAAGAAACAGACATCGATTTTTGTTGTTCCACTTATTTATTCATTCACTGGTTGACTCTTATATGTGCCCTGACTGGGGATTGAACCAGCAATGTTGGTGTATCAGGATAATGTTCTAACCAACTGAGCTACCTGGCCAGGGCTGAATTTATTTTTTAATTATTGAAAATGGAGTATTCAGTTTAATGGCCTTCCTTGGAGAGGCATTTGCAGTACCTCTGAAATCCTATGAAAATATCATAATCATAGGATTATGAACACTGGCTCTGTAATACAACTGGGGGCAAATTCTGGTTTGATCACAACAAGCTGTAAGACCTTGAGCAAAGTAATTCTGTGTCTCAGTTTCCTCATCTGTAACATGGTGCTAATAATGGTACCTACCTCTAGGGTGTTAAGAGAATTAAAAGAGATCATACATAAAGCACAAACATAATGCCAGGCACAGAATAAACAGCGGTTAATAGTCATAGTAGTGACGCTGGTGGCGGTAGTAACAGGTAATAGTAAATTCCAATTTACATTTAAACATTAAATATTGTTTTATTAGCAAGTACTCATAATAAGCATATTAACTCATCAATCTGAGGAAATATATGCTAAAACTCTGTCCTCATGTGGAGAGAATAATGTTTAGAAGTAATTATGTAATATAGACTTGATTCAAAACATAAGTTTATTGACCAGAGTGCCACACAATATATGGCTTTTCTTTATCTCAGGAAAAAAACAACAAGATAATATGCTTTTATTCATTAATCTGAAAAGAACATGATGACTGCACCACAGAAAATTCATAGGTTTAACAAAGTATAACAAGCAGTGCTACTTTTCACACACGCTGCTACATTATAGTATCCTGTACACGTTAACATTCACACAGTCATAAAACATAAAAATCTCTTCAATATAACTTTATATATTTAACATATGTCACTTTATGGAATGCACATATTTGTGGTATATGTGGTATTAAATAGCAAAGTCTACTTGGTCAATAAGCACAGATTTTAACCTGCTTGCAAAAAGAAAGAAAATTTAAAAATTCTTAATTCCTCAAAAGCGCAAAAATAAACCAGCAATCTCTAAAACAGATATTATAAAATAATCACTTTACTCAAATAAGGAAGTTGACAAAATATTTTGCAAGATTGAAACAAAATAGTCATTTTTTATACAAGTACATGAGTATCGCTTGATGGTTTAAACCAAAAATAGCTTTTAAGGAATACATGACTTAAAGGTTTATTATAAAGTTTCCTTTGGTTCTATTTCAATACAATATTCTATAGTACATCTGTCTGTCATGTAATGAGTCCTTTGTCATATTCTCAGTAAATATCCGACAATGAAATTGAAGGTGAGCCCATTTACAACAAAGCCTTATTTACAAGTCCTAGGGCCCTGAATTTCACTTAAAACTTGTCACTGTAACCATAAAAATATATATTCATACTATTAAAATGGCCCCAAACAATGTTATGATAAAAACACACACTTAAAGCCAATATATATTCACTGAAACATAATGACTTTCACCCCTGCCCCCCTTTTTTAAATGAAGGTTGTCCATATGAACTGATACAAGGGGGCCCTAACACACACATTCGCTAATCTATAAAGGGGGTGGGAAATGATTATTTAAGTGAATTAGAAAAAAAAAAGAAAGCTTCACATTCTTTGAAGGGCATAGTACATTCCCCTGGGAACAACAACTTTCTGGGACTTATTGATGAATTCCCAGATCCTAACCCCAAGCCTGGAAATCACAATTTCACTGAGCACTTTCTATTTGCCTAAGCCTGGAGAGGCCTCACTAAAAGCATTTAATACATTTCAGAGGAAGAAATGAAAGACACTAAACTATCAAAACTGTTTTCAAATAAGGCAGAGGGATAATACCTGTCCCAGAGGGACAAGGGATTATGTGTATCGACTGCTCAGAATGGTATCAGGTACAAGGAGAACAAAAGTTCCACAAACACATTTAACTTATGGAGGGGGAAAAAGGCATGTTATCAAAATTCAGTGGAAAAGATGTTACTATTGCCCTGACCACAACAAAAGACAAGCGCTGATGCTGAAGTTCATTAGGAAGGGGAACTAGCTGCATCCACATCTTCTGCCTTGGTGGAAGCAATTACACATTTCAGCATTCTGGGTTGTCACCAAGACACAGAGCAGAACCACTTCATCAAAGAAAGTGAGTAAAAGAGTAGATTGCTCAACTCCTCGGGTTCAATTAGGACCTCAAAAGTGCAGCACAGGCCGCCTGGTTCACAAACCACATACTCAATTACAAAGGCTGCTTCCATGACAGTAACACTCCACGACATGTATGAAGAAAGACTGAATTGCCTCTAAGAGACAAAGTGGCCAGTAAACAGACTCATTGTTCACTTATATAACAGGTTTTCTGGAAGGTCAAATAGTGAGCAGTATGCATAGAAACAATGTCTTAACTTAAAAGGAAAAATCACCAATTCATTCAGAAAAAAAATCATCATTGCCACCCTCGGTTGGTTGAGAATTCTGATCTAATGTTTCAGATTGCTGTTAAAGAGCTGATGTGTACCAGGTAAACTGCCCAACTTAGGTTCTTGTACTAATCAGGCAGAATTCCACACAAAAGCATCTCCTCACTATGTCAAGTGAGTCATCCAGCAGGGCTTTTTCATCTGTTACCTGCTCTTCCTCAGAACTTCATTAAGGAAAATGGGTCATAAAGGAGTGTATATTGACTTTGATTATTGATACTGATTGGGAAAAAGAGATACTGGGAAGAAGTAAATGACATCAGAAGGCAATAGAAACAACTAAGACATTATGGTTTAGACAGTTTTATACTTGAAAGACCAGTCATATAACCAACATGCAAATTACAGACTGCTGCCTTCTACAGTTCCATACAACTTCAGGACTAGGCCTAATTGTTGTAAAATGATTTTTACCTGCTATGCTTACTTATCAAAAGGAAAATATACAGTTGTACAGAACTTTATCTGTCAAAGACCTATGACAATTACTGAAGAATACAAAATATTTTTTTAAAGATTTTATTTATTTATTTTGAGAGAGAGAGGGAGGGAGGGAGGGAGAGAGGGAGAGAAACATCAATAAGTAGTTGCCTCTCGCACGCCCCCTACTGGGGATCTGGTCTGCAACCTAGGTATGTGCCCTGGCTGGGAATCGAACTGGTGACCCTTTGGTTGGCAGGCTGGTGCCCAATCCACTGCGCTACACCAGCCAGGGCACAAAATACTTCTTTTATGTAAAACTATGTGTCAACAGATGTCTTTGGGGATTGACAGTTTGCACTACGTAAAAAAGTAGTTTATCTATCTTTGAGAAAGGCAGAACTAGTAAAACTAAAAGAAAAAGGTAAATAAAATATTCTATAATGGACACATGGTTCTCTTTTTGTCTTGTTTTCCTGAATCCTAGAAACTGTTAAAATACAAATTCTCCATATTAAGAAAAGCTGAGGGAGGGGTGGGGAATGAGCAGCCCCAATTGGCACCTGGCTGGTGATCTGAGGTAGAGTACTTACACCACCTTATGGCGACCAAATATTGTGATTTTTTTCGTCCTGGGATAGTATGAGGTCACACACATTAAATAGCCTATTGAAATCAGGATGAATGAAAATATCTAATTAACAATAAACATGAAGTTTTGCATGGTATTATATACCTTAAAAATTTATCAAAGAGCTATTTTTAGATTGCTTTAAAGAAAGCTTTGAAATGACTCAGTTAACATAAGCATAGCTAATCATTCATGCTGCCTTTTAAACTAATGTCATCACCCCGAAACTAAGCACATTTAATGGCCTAAATAATAATCATGATTTTACTTTTCTTCCTTTGTTGAATTGAATCACATATGGCCTAACCTATGGTAAAATTAAACACAAATTGTAGTAACTCAATGATTAAGGATAGACTCTGCATTAGCTCTACCATTAAGCAGCAGTTAACTTGGGCTGAGCTTCACCTTGTGTTAGAAATTACCACACAGATGGGTTTGCCTGGCAGCAAGTGAGTAAATGACAACAGCACAGAGTGAAGTGACGCTTTTTCCCTCTGATATATAAAAACTGGAAATAGCCAAAATTCAAGCATGCAGAGGGGGACAGCATAGGGTAACTAATGAAGAGGAAAGAAAGAAGAAAGGATCACAATGACAATAGAGGAGGGAAAGCAGGTCATTCCACCTAGCAGTGTCTGGGACAAGCACTTGGAGCAGGGAAAGGACTCTGCTCCGAGAGCCAGCACCTACGTGTACTCACCCAGTGGAGGGAAGCCCCGAGCAGGGCTTGTATCTCGGCTGCTCTCACGGCTGGTATCGCGGCTGCACCCCTGACTCATGCTGGGTCGAGGGATACGGCTGCTCCGTGCTAGTGTGCAGCATGAGGGGTTTCAGAGAAGGTGAACAAGTTTAATGAAGACAGAACAACTTACAAAATGTCAGTCACATTCCATTAACGTAATCATGACATTGTCCACGACTGAGCACCTATTCCTGCTATGATCTCACTGACTGACATGTCAACAGGAGAAGGTTTGGATAAAAACTCAACTATGCTCAATGCCTCAGAAAGCTTGAATTGTGGTATGAAGGTGAAATAACACCAAAATGTAAGAAATGAAAAGAAAGCTTCCAAAGAGCAAACTGGCATCAGAAAATAAAAGCTCAAAAGCCTTTTAGAAATGATCACTTTTTATGGCTTTAGCAAACTTCTCCACAAGAGGATAAAGGACCAAAGCCATTTTCATGTGCAGTGGATTTTTGGAAAGATAATTTAATTAGGATTAAAAAACAGAATAAAGGTTCTGGTTACTGAAGTTCATGAACTTACCTAATTAAAAGAGAGCTCCTGTCTCAGCCTGGCCCTCTTTACAAAGGGAAGACATAAGGACTGACACACAGAGAACCTGCGCACTTTGAGGAAGTGTGTACAGATGCTTCAACAGTATTTCATTACCTGAACCAACAGACACAAAGAACTGGGACAACATTAATTCCTGCTTTTTCTGTGGGAATCCAAAAATCTGCCTGTGGTCCCGACTCAAGTGCTTTCGTTTATCTGCCTTACACCAGTCCAATAGTATGTGGACTGGTGATCCCTCCACTGACCTGAAAATGGTCAATTATGATTATCTATGGATAATTTTATTGTAGTTCCATCACAACACCCTGAAAACATGGTCACATTAATAGCCTAAGCTCTAACAGAACCTGGATGTAAAAGCTGAGAAAAAGACTGTGATGCTCTTGTTTTTCAATTTAATTTGAGAAATAGAAATACAGTACTGGCAAAATACTGGGGAACAACTTGGCATACTGATGCATGTATCCACCAATAAATATAACAGGTGATAGGGACAATACATATTTCCAACTTCAGAAGATTTATTAATTCTGGACTCTGTAGAAATGCCTTCTTCAAAAAATGTGGAAAACAACTTGATTCACTGATGTAAAGACAGGGCTGTTTTCCCATCAATGAATCAATGAGCATGACCTATTATTTTAGAGCAAAGGTGTATTTATTGTATGGCCAAACTATAACAAGAATATCTTACAAATCAGGATCATGAACCCCCCCCTGATAAAGAAGAATACAAAAACAAAAAAACAACAAATTTCCGACTATGGTCTTTCTCAGGGCTAGAGTTGAGTTAGCCCTTAGAGGTATGTAAGTGGTATCCAATGGTTTAGGTCTGTGCTAGCAAGCAAGGAAACATCAAGCACAGAAATGCAATCTGAGAAACAGTAAAAACAAAACCTGCATTTGGAATTCTCCAGTAATTCCTAAATTCTCCTTCATTTTGCCATAGTGACATGGGAGCACTGAGTTTCAAAGGAGCAGTGACTGTTTAATCAGCAATTTTTGACAACATTCTAAACAGCTTCTACAATGAGGGCAAAAGCAACAGGTGCCAAGTTAAACCCTTAAAAAACTAGAGAGTATCTACTGAACCTACCAATACATGACAAAAGTTGCACAACACTACAAAGCAACACTGTTTATCCTTAGAGGATCCATACCACATCTACTCCATGAAATGACCTCTGCAGTACCACACTAACTCTCCGGTTCAGCCGCCCCTTAGGAAGGTTAGGAAGAAAAAATCGCACCATGTAAAAGAGAAGATGTTGTGAGATAAGATACATATGCTAAGTAGTTCCGAGTTCTCTAATGAAAGGAATAAATGAAAATCTTGTCTATTCCACTGCCTACTCCAAAATAAATAATCAAAAGTAATAAAAACAGTCCTGATAGTTTTTAACATATATGTGTGCTTAGTAGAGCATTTTCTTCTAGCTCTTGCCCAATCACTTTTGAAATTTTACACAGCTCCCATTCCTTCCTTACATTATTATACATGCTGTAGCAATGGGAAATCTCTGTTCCCTCTGAGCTTTGTTAAGGCAATAAAGAGTATGAAAAGGGATAAATAGATACGATCTGAAATAACACTATGCATAATTCTTAATGAGGTTTAGCCTCCTAGTATTTCACCCAGAGAAAGTTCATTCGCTAAAAGACCTGACTGGCTCTTGTAACATATGGCTAGTAGTAACCTATGGAAAAAGAATTGTTTACAATCTTGTAAAATTCTGCCCATATAGTTGCCCCAAACCTCATTAAAGTACATCTAGTGGTGATATCAACATTTCAAACGATGGATAATTTAAAACACTTATAATACTACTTCTAGAGACCAATCTACAAGAAGGATTTAAAATAATTATATTAAAAAATCATTACTTAGGTGGTTGGTCAAAACCAAAAACCAATATACCAAATCAACTTGTCTCTTTATTGGGAGCCAAAAGTGAATGTTCTATGCGAGAATATCGAGGAGAAGGCATAATAGAGGAAGAAGAAATGATAAAACCATACTTATTCTTTGAACTTTCTAAAAGCAGTATTCATAGGTTGCTCTGGAGTCTTGTGCTTACATGAAATTCTGGGATGCCTTGAGAAACCATTTGATTGGTTTTCATTTCTTGAGAGACAGAGTATTTTAAGGGAATCCTGACTTTTGCCTTTTAAGGAAGAATCCTACCAGAAATTACACAGAAGTATGAGAAGAATAATGAAAAGTACCAGAAGTTAAAGATAAAACATCTCTTTCGGCTAGGCAGTAGTATCATGTTTTAGTCTTCCCCACAGTAGTTTAATTTAACTGTTGAAATTGATGATTAATTCTTAATTCTTTCAAACTATTTTAAGCCAGAGAATCTGAAAACATTTTAAACACAAATATAAGTTGCAAAAAGTCAAATCATTTTTTTAGCATTTTTCAATAGATGAGTAGGAAAAGAAAAGAAAAAAAAACAAAGGAAACTTCCAAAATGTAGTTGCTATAAACATTAGCTATATACCTGATTTTATTATTTGTACAAATAGAATAAAACACAAAAATGAAATAATTTACAAATCGTGTATTCTATTTGGTTGAAGAAATTGAAATTGCCAAGAAAAAATAGAGCAGCAGGGTTTTATTTTGTTTCTTTTCTATTCTACATGAATTACATCCTGTTTTGCTAAAGTAAATGCTAAAGAACTCTAGCATCACTTTTATCAGATGAGAAAGAAAATTTGACTTAATACTATTTCAAACAAAAAATTGTAACTGAATCAAACATAATTTATAGATAACTGAAATTAATTCTCAGTGCAAATTCTAAGCCTAGTTTAGCTATAATTAAAACTATTAATTAGTTTGGGAATTACATAAAATATTCTTACAAGATGATCCCCCTGTTTTTGAATATTTATATTCAAAGTTGCTATGCAATGAACCAAATATTGAGACAGAACAGTTATGTGCCCAGTATATGCTAAATGATCACAGTAACATGAGTATACGATTGCTGGAAAATGCTAGTATCTGACACCCTATAGAATGGAATCTCTAAAGTTAACACAGGCAGAAGTGGGAAGACATACTTTATTCATATATGTATCTTTATAGCTATGTGTGTGTGTGCGTGCAGATTCTCACAATGTGCAGAAATTAAATAAGATAACTTCCTTAATCAGAATTATGTGTATGACCTCAAAACTTGACATGTAACTACTAATCCCCATAATCAGCATCAAGGAAGTAAATTCCTTCAAAATAGTGTTTCAAATTAAGGACTCTCTGGAAGGGAACAGACTCTTATTTAGTTCTTACTGATGGATGATGATATTTCATAGTACCTCTTTTAAAAGTTTATTAAATGTGGTCTTTTCAACTACCCACAACACAAACTTCGTAGTTAGAACCATGGAATATCAAGTCCTAGAATTATGTTAGATAACTAAAATTGATTTATTTTCCAATTTGAAGGTAAAAATGGCATCTTTAATTAATATAAAAAGTAAAATTCCCCTCCCCTCAAATTTAAAAGTATGAAACCAAATCTAGATTGCCAAGAGACATTTTACGAACTTAATTAACTGTGGAAAAGGGACAATGTAAACCTCACACCCAGATCTGAAATCAAATCCACTTTCAAAACATAGCCAGATCCAAACACTCATATGTTACAGTATCAAATCTGAAATTTAGATATTCTGGCCATCACTATTTTCTCTGGCTATATCCATATTACTTATTACTGGATCCAAGGAACTTGTCAGCTCAGGGACAGGCTACATAATGCCAACAAAAAGGTTTCATTATTTAGAATGAATAAAACCACTGCTTGGTTACATTTCTCACTTGCTGTGGAAATGTCAGTCAAACCAAATTCCATGCATTCTACTTCTTATATATCTTGCCTGTGTCTTCTCACAGTTCAGGCAGCCTTCAAGCACTTCCATGAGCTGAATCCTACCAGCTCCTCTGCCCTCATCTCCCACCCCAACCTGATAAACTTCCTTTACTGTAGCCAAATGAATTACTTGTGGTACCCAGAATGCACTATGCTCCCTCTTAGCTGACTGCTTGTGCACATGCTTCTCTCTGCCCTGCAGCAATATTCTCCTCACAGTCCCACCTGCCTAATCCTACCTTATACTTCATCAAAACAGAATTATTCTAGGGAGCCCTTCCACATAGGAAATCTGGGAGGACTAGGGCAGACAAGGACCTGAAAACACTCCTTTTCTAGGACAATTCTTGCTTTCAAGTAAAACTGTGACTCAGAAGAAACTCAGCCAGACATCTTGGTGGAGTTGGTATGCCAAGTACTGTGGGATTCTGAGGACTCCCACCTGACTGGGATCCAGCAGAAGGGTTCCAAAGCACCAAGTCATAGTATTTGTCACACTCTATACATTTTCACCTCTAAGACGGCAAGCTCTTTTAAGTCAGAAGCTCAATCTACTTCATTTATCTTCAATCCTAAAGTCTAACAAAGTACACAGCACATCACAGTAAACATTCAAGAAACAGTTGTTGAGGAGATAAATGAATAAATGAGAAACGAAAGCCAATAAGATTATAGTACTCTGATTTCACATTAATAGATTTTTACCCTTAGAAAGTAGGTAAAAATATAAGAAAGAGTATGAACATAGATTTTTCATAATATATAACAAAAGACTTCCACCTCTTATATTAAAAGGTAGTGTACAAATTAGATTTTAATAGAGGTAAGAGGTCTTTAAGCTACTGAAAGTAATTCTATACACTACTACAATAAAACTCAATACCAAAACACAAAAATGTTACACTTTTAGTTTCTACCTATTTCTAGTTTTTATGTTTGAACAACACTATATCAAAAGTTAAGTACATACACATATTCTTTGACTATAAGTTTCACAAATTAGTTTAGAGAAAATCAGAATTAAAATAAATGTGGACCCTATAAATTGCTTTTGAAAGTTTATATAGGTTAACAGCAACTTAGCGCTATTCAATAAAAGAAAAATGAAAAGCAAAAATTGCTTAATTGTAAAGTAAAAAATTTTGCCCATTCTCCCAATTCTAGTACTTTGCAAAATGACTCTAAAACACAATAGCCTTCAATGATCCAATTCTCTCATCAATTTGAATAGTAAACCCCACACCCTTTCAGTTCTAACTGAAACCTGAACATACGTAATCTGTAAAAAGCACAAATCACAATGTCTTTTTAACACAGGCAAAATGACATCCTCAGTTCAAAAACAGATCTCTATTTCCTAGATTAGAAGAAGGCATTAGATTATAATAAAAATTCTGACCAAGTTAGAAATGGTATTCCAAGGTCTTTGAAAATCCTTACCTAATCCTACTCGGTTTGGACTTGTTTCTCGGCTACATCCCTGACTCCTGGGAATCTTGCTTCGTTTTTCTGAAGAGGTTGTCACAGGTGGGCCTCTTGAGGAGCCCCCAGCAAGGCCGCCATAACCACTTCCCAACAATTTCCCTGGGGAACTTGACCGACTGCCAGCTAAAAATGAAGCAAAACCAAAACTGAATAATGGATATAACTAGAGAATAAATTATAGCAATTTCAGAAGCAAGTTTATACATTAATTTGGATCAAATATAAAAATGGCTTTGTAGCTGGTGTTAATACTAATTTTCTAAAAATGTAGGAACATAAAAGAACATCAAATTATCATAAAAGAATATTTATACACAGAAGATTTACTGGTGGAATGTTATAAAAATAACTAAAATTTGGTTCAAAAGAGCAGGCTGAGTACAAACAGTCTCTCTGTTCCATAGCAAATTTCTAGAAATAACCAAAAAAGTATTTATTTATTATTTTTTTTCCTGTCAGAGTTGACAGGTCAAAACTTTTAAGTTTAACTACTAGAAGAGTAGAAATATAAATGTAACAGGAATTTCTTAAACATTAGTGGTCAAAAATGGATCCAAGAAACTCTATTAATGTAACAAATGGAAGAAAGGAGAGAAGGGGGAAGAAATAACTAGAAACATGGTAAATAAAAATTACAAAACAAAATGGCAGACATAAGCTCAAACCTATCAGTAATCATAATAAATGTGGCTAGATTAAAGTCACCTATTAGAAGACAAAGATTTTTGGACTGGCTTAAAAAAAAATTAAATCAAATGTATGTTGTTTATAAGAGACAAACAACACACCTAACAACAAAATAGAATAAAACACAGCATTGAAACAAGGGATATTTCATATTGATAAAAGAATTGTCCATGAAGATACAATCACGAACCTTTATGCTCCAAATAACATAGCTTTGAAATATAAGACTAAAGTTATAGGGAGAAATTGAGATGGTTATAATTATTAATATACCTCTCAGAAAGACTAATAACTACTGAAAGACTATTATACCTCTCAGAAATCGACAGAGCAAGCAGTCAAAATTAAATAGATACGTATAAACACACCTCCTGCATACACATACATGTGTAACTCAACAAACGGAATACACATTCTTTCCACCTTTCCACACATGTTACAAAAACCAAATGTATACCAAGCCTCAAAGGAAATCTCAAAGATCTACAAAATTAGCCTTGACTGGTGTGGCTCATTGGGTTGGGTGTTGTTCAACAAACTGAAACATTGCCAGTTACATTCCCAGTCGGTGCACATGCCTGGGTTGCAGGCAAGTTCCTGGTTGTGGGTGTGCCAGAGGCAACCTACCAATGTTTCTCTTTCACATCATTATTGCTCTCTTTCACTCTGTCCCTCTCTTCCCCTTGCTCTAAACCATAAAATCTTTTTAAAAAAATCTACAAAAGTAGCCATCATATAGACCACATTCCCTGAGATGCATGTAATACATTAGAAATTAAACAACAAATGATATGGTTAGTAATTTTCATTATGGCTAAGTGGCTAAATACTTAAATAACAATTTCTTGTGGGACAAAATTAGAGAAAGCAGCAAAATTTTAAGGATCATGCTAACACACCCAAATGGCAGTCATTTACTTAAGTCATAAGGCAATAAAACTGTAAAACATAAAATGCACACTATTATTTACCAGAATAAGGATGAGCCAAAGGTAGAAACCTTTGAAATAACACAACTGGAAATTAAAAGCACACACACAAACCCATCATTCAAATGAGTCACCTAGGTGACTACTCACAAAAATCAGTAATTTATAATGATTTAACTATAATTTAAAGTGAAATTCATTGTAAAAACCACCAGTACACATTACCATGAAAAACCCACCTCATGATCTACTAATTTGCCCACAGAATTTGAGCATACAAATATACTATTAAGCTATGTAAAAGTAGAAAAGAAATCCATTTCAAACTCTAGAATTTGAACATACAGAGAAAATGCAGGAAGATTAACTAAGCTCATAATAAAGAAATTACCAGTAATATTGTGCAAGGAACATGGGGTGAAAGAGAATGGACCAAAAAAAAAAAAAAAATTAGCAAGAAGAGAAATGGCTTACCACCAGCAGGATTAGCAGATCTGGATCCTTGATTATGAGAGCAAACCAAAGAACAGGCAAAAGTGGATTAAAAGACAATACAATACAGAAGGTCAGCATGCAAACACAACATGTCTTTGTTCACAAACACATTAGCAAAATAGCTATTTTTTCTAGGTCTTATTCCTCCTATTCTATTTTTGTACTCATGATCATTATTTCATATACGTCACACTATTTAGCATTTATTTTCCATCTGTACATGAACACTTACAAACCTAAAATGTGCCAGGCACAGTGCTTGGTGCAGGGGATACAGAGACGAGTAAGACACATGTCTTACCCTCTGGGAGTGTATCTGCTCTCTAGCTCCTAGCAACCTGAGAGAAGCGACTGTATGTTACTCATCTTTGTATCACTATCTTCTGAAACAGGGCTGACCAAGTGCTCAATGAACATAAATGAATTAAAAGGGGCCGCTATTAACTAGTTTCATCTGAGTGCCTTATGCCAAATCTTCGAATATTTAAATATTAATCCTCACGTATTTAAAGACTCAAATATTTAAGTCTTCAAATATTTAAGATATGCCAACTGTTAAGGGCCCTAAATGTATTAATAAAATCTAATTACTATTAAACCAGGACTCTAAATGCTAGTATATCTATATTTGTAAAATATATAAATATGCTCCTATTGTTTTCCTATTAAAATGTTTTTTAAAAAACATTTAATTCCTATGCATAAATTTAAGATCCAGGGTTTATCGTTTGTTGATGTTGTTTCCTTTAGTGAGTAAAGTAAAACTAAAGAGGTTCTAAAGTGGAGTCCTAACTCAGGGAGGGTGCAGTGTTTTTGTAAAACTGAAGAATTAAAGCTCTATCATCACCCTCACCCCTACTGCAGAAGAACTTTAATCTTTACAACCTCCTAAGCAGAGGACCCAGCTAGAAGCAAGGACCCCTGCAGAGGCCAAAACCAATACACAGTGAACATAAATGAAGATATGTAAAATACTATTCAACCCTCACTCTCTAAGAAAGGAAGTAACACTACACAGCTAACGGGTCAGACATTTTTTTATTCACCTCCATTTCCACATATTGAAGTTGAAAGAAAAGGGACCATGGACTCCAAGCAACACTATGGTTCAACAGAATAACCAGAACCAGGGTATTGTTGCCAAGGTTCTAGAAGCTTCTGGGCTACACCTGTACAATCCATGTTGTGTAGTGTAAAGAATGAGTTTTGGTGTCAGGCAAGCCTGGATTCTGTACTCTTACCGGCGGCAGCAATACAACTGACCTTGCACTTTCTTTTCAGAAAGGATAAAAACTTTTATTTAACATAAGGACTATAGTTATCAAAGGGACATGGAAAAGTATCTAAATTCAGAAGGAGCTGAGAAAGGCATTCAAAATACTAAGAGACAATGAGGGTTGGGCACAGACTAAGTGTCGTCTACAAACATGTAGGCAGACACACATCAGCTAAAGAGTGCTATGTGGAGAGAATAAGTGTAGCTCCTGAGGAAGGGGACTTCCCTCCACACATTGAGCTCACTCACGAGAATTCTGCCACACAGCTCTACTCTTCATGCACAGAGAGGGAGCAGGGGACTCAAAGTCACATGCAGCTTGGAAGTGAGACACCAGGGCTAGATCCTAATACATTCATTCCATCTATGGCTGCTTTCATGTCTCAGGCTAACAAACCAAGTGACTTGACATATACAGAGAAGCAATAATGGAGGCAAGGGCCACTGTGCAAAGCAAGAGTCCACACAGGCAAGAAGAGAAAAGCAGACTGTGGTATTAGAACAGAGGGTTAGAGGGCAGAGCTTTTAATGGATTTACTTATGACCACTGGGAAGAGGACTTGGCATTAACAGTCATCTTTCCAGGTACTGCTCTTAAATTACAGCAGGATTGCTTATCAATAGAAAAATGGGTCACAGTCCAGGTATGTTTCAGCTGGAGAGGCTTGAGGAGAGGACGAGAAAGTCTACTTTAACGTTTAATGAGGAATGATAAAATATTTACGTAAATCACCTGGGCAGGAAACAAGAGTACACTTGAACACTCCCATTGTAAGCTTACCCAAGAAACAGCATGATTACTCACAGTATCTTAGAGCCACAGAAATTTGTCTTCCCTTGGAGTCAATGAGAACAAGCTGTTAAATAAAACCAAGATAACGGAAAGTATAAAATATACTTCTTACGCTGGGACTGTGAAACTACTTTAGCGCGACTGCGGCCTCGATTATCAGAAGGCATAGAGGCGACGTTGGTGGCACTCCCGGAGTTCTGTCGTCTTGTGCGTATACGACCTGGAGGATAAAGCAAAAAGAGTGTTTCCACAGGTTTTCCATACGTACAACCTACACTAGGAAACAAGCTACCCATAAGCAAAGGGCACTGACTGGGCCACCTACAGAGGGAGCAGGTCTTCCCCATGTGTAGTCCTAACATGTTTCCCTATGTACGCACACATGCATGGGATCTGCACACACAAACTCTAAAAATGCATTAGGAACTCCTGAGAGTGAGTCATGAACCTATCAGGTGCTAATGTTTCAATTACTTTAGCATGTCGTATTTTCAGATGAGGAGGTGATATTTATTTGAGGATTTTTCTCACAATTTTTTCAGGTTAAATTATCTCTTCTACTGGCTACAAATATGTCAAATTTCCAGAAGCAGAAAATATTAGCTGTTGTCTTAAAAATATTATAGAAAAAAATGAGTAAATGCAAAATACTCAGCAATCAACAAAAACTACAATATCCTGGATTATAAATGTGTTTTGGTAAGTAGCACTAAACTCCTATTATAAAACATGCGTGGCCATAAATTTCTAGGCTGCAAAAGATAAAGATAAAAAGCATAAATAAATCTGAAACTAATACAAAATAACACTGAATGTGAACTGTAATTGAAAAATAAAATTAAAAAAATAAAATTAAAAAAGTATTAGAAGCACTTAGAGAAATGATAACCTAAAAATAATACCATGTTGTAGGCATTTATGAAGTGTTTCCCATTCTAGCAGCCTGTTAACCCCAATTACTGAACCATGAAAAGATAAAAATAAGAATAAATTCAGAAATGCAAAATCACTGATGAACAGACTTGCATGATTAGGAATTAAACTTTTTTAATTCAGGGACTTTATTGTTTCAAGGGGGTACAAAATGCCTCTACTGCCATACAGCAATCTAATAGAGAAAACACAAACCAATCTGAATCCCTACTGGCTTCTTGTATTGTTCAAAATCGCTTCTACCTCATCGTGAGAGAAAGCTTGCAGAAAAGCAACACAGAAAAACAAATCTTAAGGCTTGAAAAAGGTTCAAGAAAGGGAGGTAAGAAGCAAGAAAATTAGTGCATTAAAAAAAACTGAAATGAATGACTTTTAATAGCAGTTTAAGGAAAGACATTCACGAATTCTAGAATCTATACTAAAATTAAGAGATATACCATATATTATACTAGGAGTGGATATGTGTGAACTCAGAATCTTCAAAACAACATATAAGTAATTATCCCCATTTTACAATGAGGAAACTGATAAATGGGGATGAATTAATCTGTCCAAGGTCAGATTACTGGTTTGGATACCTGTGCCTGCCTGGCTTGCTGGCCTATGAGTAAGGACTTTTTACTTTCCTATGGACATCACCAAGCTAAATTAAGACAGCACCAAGGCAAAGTGAACATGAAGAAAGAGTGAATTTCTTATTTTAAATTTATTATAAAACATTTAAGTCACAAACTGATTTTTTAAATGAACATCCATACTCATTCAGCTTAAAAAATAAAAGTCTTCTTTGCTTTCATCCCTATATCCTTTATCTTCCTGTACATTTGGTAACATGATCCTATACCCCCTGTTCACCATTCTCTTGCATTTCTTTATTTTTTTAAAGTATATTTTATTGATTATGCTCTTACAGTGGTCTCATTTTTCCCCTTCCCTTTGCCCCATCTGCCCTGCGCCTCCCCCTCCCTTCAGCATTGGCTCCTCCTTAGTTCATGTCCATGGGTCATACATACAGGTTATTTGGCTTCTACATTTCACATACTATTTTTGACCTCCCCCTGTCTATTTTGTACCTACTTTTATGCTCCTTAATCCCTGTACCTTTTCCCCCATTCTCCGCCTGCCCCCTCCCTGAAAACCCCCTCCATGTGATTTCCACTTCTGTGATTCTGTTCCTGTTCTAGTTGTTTGCTTAGTTATTGCTTTTATTTTTTAGGTTCATTTGTTGATAGTTGTTGAGTTTGTTGTCATTTTACTGTTTATAGTTATTTTTTAATCTTGTTCTATTTCTTAGATAAGTCCCTTTAACATTTCATATAATAAGGGGCTGGTGACGATGAACTCCTTAAACTTGACCTTACTTGGGAAGCACTTATCTGCCCTTCTATTCTAAATGAAAGCTTTGCTGGACAGAGTAATCTTGGATGCAGGTCCTTGCCTTTCACGACTTCAGATACTTCTTTCCAGCCCCTTCGTGCCTGAAAGGTTTCTTTTGAGAAATCAGCTGACAGTCTTATGGGAACTCATTTGTAAGTAACTGTCTCCTTTTCTCTTGCTGCTTTTAAGATTCTCTCATGTTCAATCTTGGTTAACTTAATTATGATGTGCCTTGGTGTGTTTCTTCTTGGATCCAATTTCTTTGGGACTGTGAGCTTCCTGGACTTCCTAGAAGTCTATTTCCTTTGCCAGATTGGGGAAGTTCTCCTTCACTATTTGTACAAATAAGTCTTCAGCTTCTTGCTCCTCCTCTTAGTTCTTTCTGGCACCCCTATGATTTGGATGATGAAGCATTTAGTTGTCCCAAAGGTTCCTCAGCCTCTCCTCTCATTTTTTTGAGTTTATTTATTCATTCTGTTCTGGTTGAATGTTTATTTCTTCCTTTTGTTCCAAATCATTGACTTGAGTCCCAGTTTCCTTACCTTCAGTGTTGGTTTCCTGTATATTTTCCTTTATTTCACTCTGTATAGCTTTCACTTCTTCCTTCATTTTGCGACTGAACTCAATAATTTCTGTGAGTATCCTGATTACCAGTGTTTTGAACTCTGCACCTGATAGTTGGTTATTTCCTTGTTGTTTAGTTCTTTTTCTAGAGTTTTGATCTGTTCTTTCATTTAGGCCATATTTCTTTGTCCTGGAGCACCTGTTACATTTTAAGGGGCGGAGCCTTAGGCATTCAGCAGGGCGGGGCACTGCACTGTAGCACTGTACATGGGGGAGGGGTCAGAGAGGGAACAATGCTGCTTGCTCAGCTGTCTGTCGCCCAGCTTTCAGTCACTTCCCCTGCTACCCACAAGTGAATCAGGCCCTTCTTGTGCTGATTATCAGATGGATGGGTCTGTGTACATTCTGGGACCCTGTGGATCCCTCCAATGGACGCTCCTGTGAGAGTGGGAGTTTCTTTGGCCACAAACCCTCAGGTTTTTACAGCCAGAAGTTTTGAGGCTTTGGTTGCTCACGCTGGAACCCTGGGTTGCCTGGTCTGTCTCGCTCCCCAGTTGTTCCTCCAGGTTTATCTGCATGCAAATATGGGACCACCCCATCTGTCAGCCACTGTCCTCTCCCTGCTCCCCCCCCCCCATTTCTGCTGCCCATCTCCACCCCTACCTACTGTCTGGGAGAATGTTTCTTATTTAATTCCTTGGTTGTTGGACTTCCATACAGTTTGATTTTCTGGCAGTTCTGGTTGTTTTTTGTTTTTCAATTGGCTGTTGTCCTTTTGGTTGTGTGAGGAAGGAAAACATATCTACCTATGCCTCCGTCTTGGTCAAAAGTCCCTATTTTTTTTAAAAGATAAGCTTTACTGCCCTGACCAATGTGGTTCAGCTGGTTGGGAATAGTACCACACAGCGAAAGACGATGGCTTTGATTCCTGATCAAGACACATGCCTTGGTTGCGGAGTCAGTCCCCGGTTGGTGTACGTATAAGAGGCAGCTGATTAATGTTTCTCTTTCATATCGATGTTTCTCTCCCTTTCTTTCTCCCCCTCTACCCTTCTCTCTAAAATTTTAAAACTCTTTAAAAAATGCTTTACTAACTTTAACATTAATCTTATAGATAAAAATAATACTATTAAGAACACAACTTGTATTAAATCATGCTTTTGGAGAGGTGGCGTAGTTTTAAGGGCTCTGTTTTTAAATTAAAACTTATTTGAAAATAATTGTAGACTTGGATGTAATTGTATGAATACAGAGAGATCCTATTTGCACTTTACCCAATTTCTCCCAATGGTAATATCTTACAAACGTACAAAATCAGAGTAATAGATTAAAAGTATTGTGAGCTACTGTGCTTAAACAACAATTTAAATAAATAAATAAATAAATAAATAAATAAAAGTATTGTGAGCTAAATACATCAAGATAAAATGCAGTCTGTTTCACAGGTTAGCCTTTTACAGTAGCTAAATAATATATGAAAGTAAACTAGCAGTTCCTAATTGTGAAATCATAATCCTGAGGGTAGGTGTTCTAAGCCACTATCTTAAGCAGATGAAGTCATCCTAAATTTCGATTACGTAAACCATCATGCTTCCTATCTAGAGACTTTTCAAAGGGACAACCTTATCTAGCATGTGCTAATCAAAGACCTGTACAGACTAGAATAGCTATGTCTAAAATTCAAAGGTCAGTGCAAAATCAGCAAGGCCTTCTTGAGACTGGAGTAAAAACAAAAAGTGGATCTGGATACGTGCATTCCTTTGACCATGCTATGTCTTTGTGTGTAGTAGAGAACACAGCACTTAGAAGGCACTTACTACATGACTGACGAGTGAATGAATGAGAATAAATGAATGAATGGGGTACTGTTAGTGATACCAATAAAAATGGTATGATACAATTCAGTAACACCATTAGTGGAGAAAAATGTATTTAAAAAAAAATGTCTGTAAATTACCTGGTAGAAAGCCTTTATGAGCCTTTAACCTGAATAATTGACACAAATTTATTTTCAAAACAGGAAAGCAAATTCTGAGAGGCCCACAAAAGCACAAAAGAAAAGGAAAGGAAAGGAACAGAAAGGAAAGGATGTAAAAGTCAGGTGGTGCTTCAGGACTAATGAACTCTGAGATCAGCAGCCAGGAGGACAGCAGCACACAATGTCACGCCAATGCTACTCCCCAGTGTGGGCTCCAAGTCAAAAACTATGTACAGCATTCTTAAGTGCCAAAATTCACAGGAATAACAACTGAACAAGAAAGGAGGAGAATGTGGGTAGAGGTAAAGCAAAATCCAGTAAAAACAGGATGAAGAGTGAGGGAAGAGCGTGCAATCTCATGCAGGGACCTTAGTGAGACAAGTGGGCAGGAGGCAACACTTGGTGAGAACAGAGGACCAAGGAGAGGGAGACACACCTCTATCACAGAAACAAACCGCTTACCCTCTGCTTTAGTGGCAGTACCATCTTTAAGCAAATTAAAAAACAAGGGAAGGGATAATAGGGAACAGTTAGTAACATTAAAAACTCAAAAAGCAAAATGTTATTAGCTACTAAAGAAAGCAAAAGTACAATTTAAAATAAAATTAAAAGGCAAACAAGTTCAATAGCAAAGCAGAGTCGAAAGCAAGTAAAAGTGCCTGATCTTAAAGTTAGCTTAGCATCATGTGCTTTTGCCTTTGGAAAACAACACACAAAAGGGCAACCCAGGGCAGGGTCTCAGTTGATAGTGATTGTTGTTTTTTCATTTGGTCAACCCCATCCCCTAAAGAGCTCCTTTTTCCTGAAACAAAGTACTACCAAAAGGGGTAGGGAGGAGGACACAGGACTAAAAACTAAACTGCGAAAGAGTCACCCAAAGGGCAGAGGCAAGTGAGAAGTTCAGAGAAGCTAGCTCTAGCAATGCCTATCCCAACTACTCGTCAGCAGCAAAGCTATATAGCATGGTACCTGAATCAAGGCCTACTGACTCCACATCTTCCCTCATGTGTCTGGACTCTAGAAGTTCGGAAAAGGATCATCAACTTTAATGCTATACTTCTGCACCATGTAAAGTATCAAGCAAAGTAGTAACTATAAAAACTCCTCAGTAGGATTATGTTGTATTTCAGGATGGTTTTGGTTTTTGTTGTTTTGAACATAAGGAAAGTTAGCGGTAGTCAGGAAAAGGTAAAAGAGAATGGGAATGCACCAGGTTTTACTATTTGAAGAGGTAACACTGGGCTGAAAATTTACCAGTGAAGGTCAACTCTGCATCACCAGACCAAAAGACCAGGTGCTTTGACTAGCACGGAGTGACAGCTACATGGTCCACATTAAAATATCCCAAATGTGAACAGAAAGCAAAAGTTACCGAGGACTCTAAATGATTTTTACTCAAGTTTTTTAGCAATGAAACAAATACTAATTACAAACTCTCAAGTGTGGATTAAATGTATTGGAAACACAGGAAAGTACTTAAAAAACTGAACTAAAATTAACAGAACTACTTTACCACAGGAGAGAGTACTGCCTTCCCTCTAGCAACATAATATCATAAAAACTCCTACGTAATGTTTTATCAGTTAAATGGCACAAAAGGAGAGCTCCTGTTGAGTTTCTTCCCAAAATAAATGCATCCATCACGTATGAGGTATTTACATACAGAAAACAAGACTGATTTAACAGACATTCCAAAGCATATACCATTCAAACTAATAATGTTCCCATCATAATTAGTTTTTTTCCCTATCATACATCTGAGTTAGGTGGCTATTATTACAACAATGTATGGGTACAGGACACAGGTGGCAAACACAGGGCCCACTGGTCGAATCCGGCCCTGCATCTTGTTTTATCCAGCCCAGCACCGTGTTTCTACCCGACAGCAATGCCAAGCTCTCGCTTAACTGTTGAGGAGCAGTTACATTTATACAGTCCTAAATTACATTTGGCCCTTTGAAGGCAACCATGAGGCTGATGTGGCCCCTGGTGAAAATGAGTTTGACAGCCCTGGTATAGGAGATTCAAAGATTCCATGGCCTGCTCCAGGTTCCCGGGCTAATGAATGGCAGGCCCAGGATCTCCTTTTGGTGTTTGTTTTGTCATTATGCTTCCATGTACAAAACATTTTTAGAACATTAATTTTGGAACTGATTTTGGAATATGTAAATAACATAATTCCATCTCAATGTTTCATAAAGTTTAAATTATATTCATTTCCATGAAATCCAAAATAAAACCAATCCAGAGAAACCCCTAGATTTTGGCCTTGGACAACTTTGCTCTAACAAAAATAAAATAAATGATCAGCCTTACGTACGGTAGGTATGTAGTGTCTGCTGAAAAACCGAGAAAATGATATAACACTCTGGCAGATATTAATTCTTTTGAAAATTATTTCTTTTAATCTTTGAGGCTATTGTTAAATTAAGTGCATGCTCTTCCCAAAGTGGTGCATGGAAGGGCAACATTCTTTTGTGTAATTATGTCGGTTAACAACGCCAACAGCCCTGGCTGGTGTAGCTCAGTGGACTGAGCGAAGGCTGCAAACCAAAGGGTTGCAGGTTCAATTCCCAGTCAGGGCACATTCCTGGGTTGCAGGCCAGGTCCCCAATGTGGGGTGTGCGAGAGGCAACCACACATTGCTGTTTCTCTCCCTCTCTTTCTCCTTCCATTCCCTATCTTTAAGAATAAATAAATAAAAAACGTCCATCACATTCCTCTAAAGATCCCCACCCTGTTGTGATCCCTCTCCTGCTCCTTCCATACCTCCCCCACTCCAATTACATTCTCAAATTAGAAAATATCCAATTACAGTGACTATCTTTGGTGAATTCCTCACTAAACCCTTCCCCCTCTGCTCCCACCAATGTCAGGAGGAGAAAAGCCAGCTTTGGCAACATGGGAGGGAATTGTGTGAGCTGCTGTCAAGTGGGAAGTAGAACTGAAGGAAGGCCGTGCTCAGTGCCACACACCATGCAAGCACCAGTGTACCTGCTTGTCACTAAAAATGATGATGCTCCAGAGAAAGTGAGCTCTCAACAAAGGGGAACTGTTAACCAGCAGTAAGTGCACAGAGTCACTTATACTGAAACATCAGCAATGCAACAGTGACAATTTCTTCAATTACTGTTTTTTGTAATTAACTAAATAAATCTGAGCAGAGGTATGTGTCATCTCAAACAACAGAACTTGGGGGAAGAGCTGGTGGGGATCTGGTTACCTAAAGATGCGTATGACCCTGGAGGTAAGGCTGCTGCAGAGCTGAAGGGCGTAGCGCCTGAAGCTGAGGAGGCTTTGGATTTGGCACTGGCTGCTGCATTTACATCTATATCACTTCGAGACCGCTGGAGGGACCCAGTTGTTGATGTAGATTTGGTACTGACTGAAGAAGCTTTAGTGGTAAAGGAAAAAACATTAGTAAGAACTACACTAGAATTGTAAACATATATCATTAAAACTACTTTGCTTTTCTTTACAAGCAAATACCAAGTTTTAAGAGAGGCTGGAACACATAGCACTAACCAACACTTCCTCCTTGTCAGTGAAGACAAGTTCAACCCGTGCTGAGGACATTTAAAATGACTGCAACTATACATACCTACTACATTTGTAATAAAAAACTATAATAAACCCCAAAGAAATGAATGTATTTCTGGTTAGTATGAGAAATGAAAACAATAAAACGTTATTCTTATCTGGCCAGTTTCCTCATATGTGGCAAAAACATGCACTCTTACCCAGATGCCTGACCCTTTCAGGAGACATTCCACTCTCCTGCCTCTAAGGGCCACCATGCTATTGCTGCTGCTCAGAGCATCACAGCTGTCTTTACTCTCTGACCAAGTGACCAAAGTGAAGCTCTGCACTGTTTGTGGCAGTGTCTACACATGCTGGAGCGAAGTGCGTGAGAAAAGGTCACAGGGCTCAATTTCTGCCTGAATAAGTCCTCCGGACAATGTCTCCCTCACAGCTAACGGCTCCTGGAAAAGTGGGGCTCCACTGGGGGCAGCTGGAGCGCAGGGCAGAGCAGCTCAGCCCACCTGGGATTAGTAATAGAGGCCTCCATGAACTGCCTTCTCCATACTGTCGGTCTTACCTCTGGAGGCGGTACTTCCAGTAGAACTTCTTTTGGCAGAGAGCGGCCGACTAAAAATAAAGGTATACACCTGTTCATTATCAACTGTGCACTTCACGCACATTAATACAAACACAATCTATAACTGAAAATTAGGAATGAAGAATTATTTCAGAGTTTTAAGAATTTCTCAGGTAATCTGGCCCACAATCTTATAAATACCCATTTTCGGAAAAGCTTTACCATTATATTTTGGACTATCTTCCAAACACACAGAGGTAAGTCCTAACTAGAGACAGACATTAGAAATACAGATTAAAGATATTACATTAAGTCCCAGGTTTTGAATGCCCTCCCTTTACAAATCTGTTTCCAAGTTAATACGTACATGCTCTTAGAAGACACTAAACAATTCACTCCAAAACTATATTATTGTACTATTCATATAAATTTAACTAAAAACTACTTACGGCAGAGACCAAGGCCAGCTATTTCTTATTATTCCCACAGTATCTTACCTAGTACCAGAATCCATCTGAGGTAACAGTGATTTCTAACAGGCACATATATGTACAAACACAGCTAGAACTTGTATTCTCATGCAGCAAATTTTTAAATATAAAATTTCACACTAATGAATTCCTTACTTCAGACTCTCTTGAGAGCTAGAAGACGAGCGATCGGATTGCGGCAAAGACACAATGCTGTCCGAGTTCTTCAAATGGGACTGCAGGGCCTTCTGGTAGGAGGACTCCAAGGTGTGGTACAAGTGCTCTGCTTCTCTGCTGAAGTGACTGTGGAAACCCCAGTAGCACCTCGGGAAAGCCACACAGCTTCCTGTTACGGCCAGTGGGTCATAGCAGGTACCTCACTGAGCTCTGGAGTATACTACATAACATTTTCAAGGGCTAGAGTCCTGTTTACCTGTCCTATCTGCAAGAAGACTGGGAGGCCTTAAGGAAGATGGAGCTAAAACATCTAGAACTAGACCTAAAACCTGAAGGGGGCCTCATTAATTGCAGTTTTTATCAATGCAATTTGAGACTCGTTGATTTGAAGTATTTAAAAATTGCCTTAGAGCCCTGGCTGGTGTAGCTCAGTGGATTGAGCATGGGCTGGGAACCAAGGGGTCCTGGTTCGATTCCCAGTCAGGGCACATCACATGCCTGGGTTGCAGGCCAGGTCCCCAGTGGAGGCCGTGTGAGAGGCAACCATACATTGCTATTTCTCTCCCTCTTCTTCTCCCTCCCTTCTCCTCTCTCTAAAAATAAATAAATAAAATCTTTAAAAATAAATAAATAAAATTTGCCTTAGATAAGACGTACCAAAAAAAAAAAAAAAGGGAAGTTGTTCAGAATTACTTAAAACTGTTATTATATTATAATTAGATAACTAGAGAACTAGAAAAATTGGAGGAGAGGAAGAATACAACACAAGGATAGAAATAGCCTAAGTAAACCATTAACAAATACAGTTCTAAAAGTGTTTACCAACTATTAATTATGTCACTTATTTTGATAGAACTACCAAAGATGAATTTGTGGTAAGTGCTTCAGTGTCAGTGTGAGATCCTCTAAAAAAACTCACAAACCAAAGAAATATAACTTAACTGAGAGAGCAAAGAGCAACAAGTATCTGATCAAGACGTATTAATGCAGCTATGTTAGACAATCATATTCCAGGCTAAGAATATTAACCTGTGTCTAGGAGAAGAGTTGGTCAACCACAAAAGCACAGAAAAAACCACAGGTACAAAACCAGCAGTACTTGTCCATGCTCTCCTTGCCCAAGCGAAAGACTTAGCACGGAATTTCTGGTATTTATGGTCACAGTGGCAAAATTATTCCTAGGGAGGAACTGAATATATGGTGCCACAGTCACATGACTGAAATGTAACTGCCTCAAATGTGGATGGTAACAGTAAGTCAGCACTTTGATAATCCTGAGCCTCGGCTCACCCCACCACCCGACTGTGATGCATACTTCCCAAAAGACTACCTGATACTTGCAAAGATGTGATCACAGGGAAAGAAGTCCTGTGATCAGGATTTTTTCACAGTAAATCAAAAGTCAGTTTGGATTATGACTTGGTTTTTAACAGGGCTTATGAATATGAGAATACACTGAGCGTGAATGTAAGTGCTCTTCTGATTCATGGAATAATAGTATTTCATAAATTTAAAAATGAGCATTCCGTTTTCTACCTCAGTTCTGATAATATTCAGATAATATCAATCACTCCTTCAGGCCTGAGCACTAACCAACCTCCTAAACAAAACAACTGCAGAAAAATTCTGAAATGACCTTCTAGGGTCATATTTAAAAGTCATGATTAACAAAATATTTTGACATAACTTAATGTGTTTTTAATAAGGCAATCTAGACAATGCATATGAAAATAAAAGCAGTGAATTAAAAAAGTGGTATACAAATAAACACTTACTTTCTGGCTTCTATTCTTGCTTCAGAATCGGCATCATGTATTCCCTTCTTTATTGTTTCGGCTAATACTGATATATGTCTAGACATTTAGAAAAGAAAGCAGCAACAATCATTAACGTGTACGTTATACAGACTAAAACAAGCGTGAGAAACAGCTTCAAAATGACGATGTGAGCACCTTTGTGCAGCATAACAAAACCAGAGCCCTCTCTGCAGGTTTCTGATTCCGTCCCAGGGCCTGCCCACCCCACCCCCCACCAAAGTAGCCTGGATAACCCTATTTCCTGGTGTGAGTTTTTAAAAAGTTATGCCTTATTTTTCTCAGGCCATACTTATTTAGCTCAATCTTTTATGAGCCAAAACAATAAAATCCTATTTTTTTCCAGAATAGAACTAGTTTATGTGGATATTTTAATGAAATAATAATAATCTTAATACTAAAGAGACTAGCTGCATCACAGTTCTGTAATCAAAGACAATGTTTTCGAGCTCCACTAAGTATCATGAACAATTTTATAAAATTATGTAACATTTTATAAATAGATTTTCTTTATTTATGTTCTACCCTAGATGAGAAGAAATCACTAAATTGTCTCACTGACTATTTCACAAAGTTTTAAGAAAAGGGAAGTGACTGGAATGAATAGTCTCATACAACACGAGACTAATTACCAATTTTACCAGCCATTCAAAGCCTTTCCCTCCTCTCCCTCATTTATTCAGATAACATGAGCACCTGCGAGGTGACCAAAACTGAACTAGAACGAATGACTGCACGGGACTACTTCCGAGTCCTTCCTGCTTTTCTCTTCTACTCACCTAGCCCCACATTAAACCCCTCACTCCACTTTCCACCTCTAAATTCCAGAGCTACCCGCATATATAGAGGATATAATACCCATGAGACTAAAACACAAGAAAATGTTGGGGGGAAAAAGTAAGACTATCTTCTAGATTCAAAGTATTTTCAGATGAAAATTTACCTCTGGGAGGCTAGGTTTGTTTCATCTCTGATCTCTGCAGTATGGATGGGACTGCCAGGACAATTTATTACAATTCCACTCTAAAAAAATGTTTAATATGCTGGGAAGTTCTGCATAAACTCTATGATATACCATTAAAAATGGGCATAACATCACCATTTATTTCTCCAAATTTCACTCAGAAATAACAAAAAATGACTCTCAAAATTCAGAGGCATGCTTCTATTTTTCAAGAACTCTGTGATAGCCCTGGTTGGTGTGGCTCGGTGGGTTGAACGCCGTCCAGCAAACCACAAGGTCACCAGTTGGATTTCGAGTCAGGGCACATGCCTGGGTCAGGGGCATGGGAGAGGCAACCAATGGATGTTTCTCTCTATTTGCTCCCCCCTTCCCCTTTCTCTAAAAATAAATAAAATCTTTACAAAGAAAAGAAAATTGGGTTTGAATTGAAAAAAAAAGAATTTTGTCATAATCCTACTTTTTATTATGATGTAAAACACTAATCTGAATAACGAGAAAACTGCCGACTTACTAATATAGAGGGATGAAAGAGGAAACTTTCAAACAAGTGAAATTCTTGTAATACCTAACAGTTAACACCTTCCCTACAAAGAACAACTTTAAACACTGACCTCACTGGAACTGACAGGAACGTCAAGCTGCAGAATCAGTCAATGAACAATTAATCCTGGCTTTGCAGTGGTCATAGTGCACATGCGCCGACATCTCTAGACTCCTTAATATTACAATCAAGGAGATTCACTAAAAGCTCCTACCAATATCATTTGGCTCACATCAGTAGAAATAACAGAAGTAGTCATGAGAACAAATAGTTAGATTCCTTCATTTCTGATAGAAAGTGGGTTGGACCACTTCCTCAGTCATTAAATCTCAAGATTCAATTCAGGAAAAAACCAGCACATCAAATGCTCACCGTTCCAGTGAATGTGTTTGCCATTCTTGTAAAAGTAAATCTAAAAATTCAAAACAGCGTCTGAAAATTGTAGAGGAAAAATATGTAACTTAGTAATTTGTATGTTAGTGAAAAATAAAAGCTTTTTTCTTAAGTGAACCAACACTACTTTCTACAATTGATAAATTTTTTTCTTTTATGATTTAAAAAAATGGAACATAAAGATGGAATCAGAATGGACACAATCAAAGCAAATGAAATAAATTAATCATCTATGGTGGTCAAAAAGAAAAATTACAGAGATACAGGCACAGGATACAGGAGTTCCCCCCAAATCAGAAGCTTGAGCTTCATGGCAACATTGCAAAAAAGGTGCACCTTTCTCATTTGTTTTTATACTACCCCAAATAATACATGAATACAGTATGCAAACAAGCACAAAAGATCAACATACATTACAGAATCAAGCAATTGGTCCTTGCATTAATTTCACAGACTGCCTTGCACATAAAAAAGTAAAAAAATACACTGAAAAAGAAAAAGTGTTTGCCCAATTTTCCATCTAAGAAGGTCCTACGTAGTACTTACAATACATTTTCTTTCCAAGCTACTCAGCTATTTCCCTCTCTTCATTATTTCAGTGTCCTTTCTTTTCCAGTCTTTTCACTTTTGTGATCTTTCTTAGTCTGATTTGTGCACAAAAACAATTCCTGTCTCAACTCCTTTGGATTACTTTACCATTCTGAGAGAAGTCCAGGATATCCATCTTTATAGGAATAAATCTTTATAGTCTTGGGAATCCATTCAAAGGAACAAGTCAGTAGGTAATCTTTCTCTAATGACCAGACTTTCTTTCCCATGATCTTCCCAATTCAAAACCTCATAATTCATACAGTTATTAATCACTCAATAAATCTTTATAACCCCTTATCCTATGCTAGATGCTAGATACAATGGTAACCAATACACAACACAGCAAGCACAACAGACAAGAAATGGTCTGTGAGAGAGCACAGGGGCTCTAGAGCACACAGGAGAGCAATCTGACTCATCCCTAGAGGTGCTAGGGGGCTGTGGGGGTTTACAGAGCAAACTTTCTCCAAGGAAAGACTGCTGTATGCCCAGTTCCTTTCCCCACTACCGCTTTCCCCACCCCTATCCCAATGTAGGCCGTTGTTTATTCTTTTTCTACCCTTTTCCTCATGTCATTTCCTGGTCTGACTTGTCTCATCTCTCTCTCTCTTATTTTAAATGTGTGTATGCATATTTCTATATGTATTTATCTCTTAGTGAAAAGAAATCTTTAGTGCTAATTCTTGTCTTAAATATTAATTAAAAAAATCACCTGCAATGAGCTTTTGTTTTCAACTTTTTAGACTAACAGCACACACAGAAGTTGGCATTATTTAGACACATCATTAATTAAAAACTTCGGATTAGAGCTTGTCTCTTTTCTTTACCTATTCATCATTCAAAAACACAACTCAAGTTTTAACTCTCTATAAAGCTTCTTGAGAATGTACCTGCTGGTTTTAATCACTGCTCTCTTAATTCCTAAATCCACCACATGTGCTGTAACTCACTCTTACATTGCTTTGCATTATTGTTTTTAACCTCTCCAACTAAAATATAAACTTCTAAAAGGCAGGGAAGCTGTGTAATCCGTTTCTTACAAATTTTACAAAGTGAAGCTAGGGACAGGCTAAAACAGAAAAGTGCTCTGCCTTAGTTACGCCCCCTCTTTGGCTCTCTTTACCTTTCTAAAGGCAGAAGGCCTGGGCAGGATAGTCTCTGCTTCTTCTTTCAGCATTAGGAAACATGGTTCTGACTAAATATAGGAATAGCAATATGGATGTGTGTCTCAGAAACTGATGAAGGGGGTGGCATTTCTACTGTCACAGCGCTTGCAGGATGCTAGTCACATTTAGCATCAAAGGCCAGAACTGTTAAATGCTGTATACTGAGTCATGTTAACCTGAAATTCGTATGTTGAGGCCCTAACCCCAATATGATGGTGTCTGGAAATGATGGGGGCCTTTAGGAGGTAATGAAGTATGGTTCTCATGATGGGACTGGTACCCATCTCAGAAGAAACACCAGAGAGCCTGCTCTCTCTCTCTGCCATGTGAGTACAAAGCGAGAAGGCTGCCTCTGCAAGCTACCCTCATTAGAAGCCAGCCACAGAGGTGCTCTGATCTCAGACTGCCAGCCCCCAGAACTGTGAGTGAACACACTTCTATTGTTGTAGCCACCCAGTGTATGGTATTTTGTTATGGCAGCCCAAGATGACTAATTAAACACCCTGTAATGTTACACCACAAAGATCTGTGTCACTTCACTGCAGAAACTCTACCTGATACAAAGGAAAAATATACTTTGAATCTCTCTTGGAAACCTAAAACAACACTAGCAACAATAAATAGCAGCAGCAGCAACAAATTCTAATACTGGTTACCATTTATTAAGCTTTTACTAAGTGTTAAATCCTTTTACGTAAGAGACTACAGATCTGCAGAACTCTACACAGGGGTAGTACTGGGTTGGCCAAAAAGTCTGTTAAGTTTTTTTCATAAAATAAAAGACACGTTTTTCATTTTCACCAATTATTTTATTGATTTGGATATTTTGAATATGTCGGCTTTCTCCTGCTATTGGCTTCTAGTGGGTAGAGGCCAGGGGTGCTGCTAAACATCTTCCAATGCATAAGACAGCCCCACAGCAAGGAATTATTTGGCCAAAATGTCAATAGTACCTAGAAACTTCACAAACCACCTTTGACACGTTTGATGAGTCAGTCACAGCACCTACTCCATACACTGCATAAATCTATTTTTTATATTTCAGTTGCATTTTTACCTTTCTTGAAATAAAGCACAATATAATTAAGTTATTGCATATTTTCTTCCATCTTCAATATTAAAATGGCTGCACAAAAATTCACCAATTTTGATAAGTATATTTTAAAAGCATGCTGATATGACAGCTGTCACAACACAATCTACCAAAATTGTTTTGAACGAAGTTAAAGACACCTAAGCACTATTAGTGCCATCGTACTGAAAAAAACTAAACAAACTTTCTGGCCAACCCAATACTTTCATTCCCAACAGGACAAATAATTAGCACGTGGGAAGAGATCACACTCCAATCCAAGTCTGTCTCTTCTAGAATTCACTAGCATCCCTCTACCTTGCTGACTTCACACTTCCATGTCTAGGAGAACTGAAGCTACTCCACTCTGTTTCTAAGGAGAAGCTGAACTGCGGGTCAAGAGCAGACTGCATTCCTTAGCTATATACAATTCGGCCATGTAGTTCAAAATAAAGCTATTTCAGTGGAAGGAGCAAATTTCTTTCTTCCTAGCTTTATACGGTTGGATTATTCCCCTTCTCCTGCATGCCTTCCATGAAACTATAAGATGTAAATGGGGCTGCCTCATGCTTAAGAGGCTGCCCTAGGCATAGAAACCGGGCAGCATCAACATGACATCCTAGAAAAGGATGGAAATAGCAGGCAGCTAAGGTATACTAGGTGCAAAGCCTGAGAGGGAAGGCCTTCTTCACTGGGCTCGAATCAAGACATAGAACCACAGGAATGAAGCCAAGGGGCTGTGGTCCATTAATGTACACTATAAAGCTGCTGATATGATCCACTGAGAGGCTTCAGTGGTATCCATAAATCCCCTGAAAGTCTACACAAAAACTACCCTTACATATTTACATTTTCCTGGTGAAAGGGGCCACAGATTTGAATAGACTCTCAAAAGACTCTATGACTCAACAGTCAAGAATCATGAATCCCACTTGGAAGAGCCCTTATGCCTCACACGTCATCTAAGGCAGCCCATCAGGACACAAGACAAAACAGGGACTTAGGAACAAAGCCCTAGCTAGCTATCCAGGTTGTATCTTCTGGTGTGTCATCCATAACTACAAAAAGAAGCAGGTGACTGGTCAGGATTCAGAATCCTAAAAATCACTATTGGAAGATGCAAACACACATCTATATTAATATTAAATCACTGTCATTGATTTTTATTTTTTTTCTTGCATGTAGGTAGTTACTATCTTCATTCAAAGAATGTGTTACTCCAATGATGTAGGTAGACAGATTATCTCAGGAAAAAATGTACAGTGGGCCTGGCTGGTGTAGCTCAGTGGATTGAGCGCGGGCTGGGAACCAAGCGGTCCCAGTTCGATTCCCAGTCAGGGCACATGCCTGGGTTGCAGGCCGGGTCCCCAGTGAGGGCCATGTGAGAGGCAACCACACATTGCTGTTTCTCTCCCTCTCTTTCTCCTTCCCCTCTCTCTAAAAAAATAAATAAATAAAATCTTTAAAAAAAAAACTCGGTCACTTGAATCTTTTAAAAAAAAAAAGGTACAGTGGGGTCCTCTACCCTCCCACCCAATCCCAATTAATTCTCTCTCTCTCTCTCACACACACACACACACACACTCATTCATTCTCTCTCTCTCTCACACACATATATGCATGTTTGTAAGCACAAATAATAAAGGTTGCCCAAATATACTTTCACAACTATTTAGATCATAATGCTTCAATGCAAAGGTACTGCAGCTACCTTAAACAATATTAAACATTTCAAACAAATTTTTTTCCCATTCAGAGAAATTTGAAATTTGTTTTGGTTTTTAAATAGTGCAAAAATAATAAGGAAACCATTTAAAAATTTACCTTCTAACTGCAACAGACTTAGAGGTACAGTTGCTTGTTATGACAGGTATTAGCCTAGGAATGTGCGTGTGCTGTAGAGAAGAACAAAAAAAGAGTGAACACTTGAAAATACAAAAATAAAACACAACTAAGACAAACATTTCCTTACTACCCTACCTAAACCACATATATCATCAAATTAGAATTTCACAGAGTTTAGAAAGGAAAATAAGAGTATCACTGGATATTGCCAAAGGCCATGACAAAATTTACAGTCAAAACAGACAACATGATACGTAAATAAGTCTAAAATTAAAACAAATTGTTGGTATAAAATCTAAACTGTCTGAGTAACAGAGGTCTGAGTGAGTTCAAAAGGGATCAGCAGCCCACTTTATTTTGATATTGTTTCAATGGAAATGTCCCATAACAGCTCTGGGTTTAACATTCGAAGTAGGCAGTGCAAACAGTAAAAACTAAAAATAATACAAAGTAACCCACAATAACCAGGAATATTCTGGGTTGACTTTAGTTAACATCATCAAGCCCCAGTGGCAAGGGCTGCCTCTGGGAAAGAGGGACTTGCACGAGGGTGGGAAGAGGTGACGCAAAGAACTTTCATTTTAAGCTTTTGTG
The DNA here is from genome assembly GCA_004026765.1 of Micronycteris hirsuta. Classification (NCBI taxonomy): domain Eukaryota; kingdom Metazoa; phylum Chordata; class Mammalia; order Chiroptera; family Phyllostomidae; genus Micronycteris; species Micronycteris hirsuta. The sequence continues at coordinate 17,413 of PVJI01002209.1, read as the reverse complement.
AACACCTAGGTTTTACTGAAAACTTATACATAAAATACTCAAATAATCATTTAAATCTAAATAAATGTTTAGAAAACTTAACTGAAGAGAATATTTTGTTTCTGTGCTTGCACGCAATTAAGTAAATAACAATTACAGGTGAAAAACAAAACCACAAGCACAAATGCCCGAAGTGGAACAGATGGGAACTAAGAAGTAGCACAGGAGTGGTATCTGGAGATGCAAAGAACAGAGTAGAAACTGAGACGCAGATGGAGATGTACGAGTATTTAAAAGCAATGAGTCAAAGACCGATGCCTCACTAAATATACATCATACACATAATTCACACTGTGAGATGTAAAAGGCTCATAGGCTATAATTAAGTGATGTAAAAATGGCCAACACTGTATGTACAATGTGACTCTAACTACATGTAATCATGATAATGAAAAACACCTCTAAATACCGCTTATCAACCACTGATATTTACCACTTGCTCATTCTATGTATGGCCTCAAAACATACTTACCCGAATGATTAACCTAACAGCTACAACACCAGAAGTGGCCATAATTTTGGCACTGTTTGGAATTAAATTAAAGATAGTTGGCATAATGGCTTCAGCTCCATGGTCAAATTTATTCCCCAGAACTGATGATAGATGCCTGCAATAAGAAATGAATAATGGATAATAGTTATATTTCTCATGAACAGTGAAGCTCATAAAGCCTCAACATTTTAGAGCCTTCATTTCAAGTTATCTAGGAATGAAGGACAAGAGTCTCAAATCTTTCCGACATACTTGTAAAGGACCTGGCAAACAACAATTAGCCCAAGAAATGTGTTCCTTTTTTAAAATAAGTCATTTCCAGCTAATTACACTTCAAATAGCAAGAAACAAATTATCATATTTTAACAAAACAAACATGAAAACATCCCCACACCCTTTTTTCCCTACCCTTTTATTTTTAACACAAAATATTCATGCTTCAACATCTGACTGTAGCCGAAAGCTTTTTATGGGGTGTGGGGAGCACTTAACACAAAGAGAAATGTCTTTGCAACATTTTTATTTTTAATTAACTGATTTCAGAGAGAGAGAGAAAGGAAGAGAGAAAGAAAAACATTGATCTGTTGTTCTACATATTTATGCATTCATTGGTTGATTCTGGTATGTGCCAGACAGGGGCTTGAACCCGCAACCTTGGCACATTGGGACAATGCTCTAACCAACTGAGGTACCCCTGCCTTGGCTGCAGCCAAAACTTTTTAACAGCTACAATGCCACCTTATGTTGCTGCTTCCTTATTATTCTGACACATTTTCTAACACAGAAGTTCCAGCTTCAAACATTGATACAGGTTTAGAGAGAATTTTCCTGCAATACAAGCCTTTAACTTTAATTTTATAGCTACAGCACTCTTCTAGAAACAAAAATTCTGATAATCATACTACAGCCTGCCAGCAAAATCAATGAAAAAGCCTAGAAATGAAAGTTATAAATTTCATTTTTACATATTAATAATAACAAGTGCTTCAATTTTAAAACAGAGGCTTCAGAGCTAAGTCACAGAATAAAGTTTAAAATGTCATACTTTGCATAATTGGGTGAGAAATATTGTGAAAGTACTGACAGAAGTGTAACTGTAATGGGTCTGGAGACTAGTCAGAGTAACATTAGAAAGACCCATCAGACAGATTCAATGAACCATCTCTGAAGTCTCTCATGAGGCTATGTCATGATGTGTGAGAATCTGGAGCATTGAAGTCCTTACCCCAACGTGATACAAGCCTCCCGCACTACCTGAGACCGCAGATCCTTAGCAGATAGTTTAAAGGCTCCATCCAAAAGTCGCAAATGTTGAAAGAAGTTATCATACTCAGCAGCACCAGCCAAAAGTAAAGACCTAATCTTTTTTAGCTAATGGGATAGAGAAAAATCAATAGATATACAAAAAACAGCACACATAACAACAGAAGCCATCAAATGAGATCAACATCAAAGTTAAATGATATAGAAATCATTTTCCAAAATGAATTCAGCCAAGTAAATGTTAGCTAATATTCTGAACCAATCTTTGCATCACAAATAACAACAAGTAATTTTTTAAATGTAGTATGTGATAAATACTGGATTGGCCCAAAAGTCCATTTGGATTTTTTCTCCGTAAGATTGCTCTAGTAGCACTTAGTTGTGTCTAACTTCATTCGAAACAATTTTGTTAGATTATATTGTGACAGCCGTCATATCATTGTGCATCTAAAAAAGAACTTATCAAAACTGGTAAATTTTTGTGTAGCCATTTTAATACTGAAGATGGAAGAATATACACCAACATTTTCGGCATATTATTATTCAGCTTTATTATTTCAAGAAAGGTAAAAATGCAACTGAAATGCAAAAAAAGATTTGCACAGTGTAAGGATAAGGTGCAGTGACTAACGGAACAAGTTAAAAGTGGTTTGAGAAATTTCCATAATTTGGTGCTGGAGATTTCTCACTGAACAATGTTCCCTGGTAGGGTAGACCAGCTGAAGTAGATAGTGATCAAATTGAGAAATTAATAGAGAAAAACCAACACTCTACCACACGGGAGATAGCTGACGTACTCAAAATATCCAAATCAATAAAGTTATTGCTGAAAATGAAAAATGTGTCTTTCACTGTACCGAAAAAGCTAAATGGACTTTTGGCCAACCCGATATATTACAATTCTACAAAGTGCATTTTGTAATTGAAAACATTTTAGTGTATACAGCCTATCCTAATGATAAAATAATTAAAACCTTCATTTTACCATGTAAAAAGCTCCCTCCCCCTCTAAGCTCACCTTTGCCCACACCCCACTCCAACTGCCATTTATTTAATAAAGGAAGAAGCAATCCTACAGTCTTTTTTCAGTAACCTTCATTTACCATTACTAAAAGGCTGGTCTAAATTTGAAATAGAATACAATAGCTTTTTTTTTTTACCACCCCTCTTCTTACCAGCCAACCGCTGTAAAATAGCTTTCCTCAGATAAGACATCTTCCCTTTAACATTCAGCACACTTACTCTCATTAATCTACTTTTAAAAATAGACATATATTTCTAGCAAGTGATGTTAAGATAAGAATAGAGGAATACACACCGAAAATGCCACTAAAAAGCAGCTTTACTGGACAATAATCACAGATTTAAATGTTCACCAAGACGAGAGTGGAGGGCATCACCAGGCATTGCAAAATTAGGTCTTTGTTAAAATATAGGATTATAAAGGTGTAAGTTGGCATGTTTTAAAAATAGCAATAGAAGTGGGATATTCTACTAAAAGGTAAAGTGTTAATGCAGTAATTTATATTTAAAATATTTACTATTTAAAATTCATTAGAGCTGTACCCGAATTTCATAATAAAGTATTTAGAACAGATAAATAAATCTAATGAGAATGCAATCACATGAAGTCAATGGCTTACCGCATTTACTCTTTGCTCCCAATCATGCTTATCATCAGATAGTATTTCCCTAATCTTGTTTATGGATTCCTCAAGGTCTCGGCTGGAATAAATCTGTAAGCAAAATTAATTTACAATCAACATAAGAAAATTCAAAAAATAAAAAAGATTATTTTTTAATTACATGAAGTCAAGAACATTTAGTAAGTTTAGTAGAATATATCATTTCATTTTCCAGAAGGACCTATGAGGTAACATCTGGACAGATTTGTCTTAGAGTGAGCTTCTTTCCCACTGTGAGTATATATCCACTAGATATGATGCCCAGGTATGGATGATCTTGCCTCAAATAGAGCTTTACTGTAAACTTAAAAGATGAATTCACAAATAAAAGAGAAACAGGCCTACTGGGTAACTGTCAGTGATATACAAGTCATTTATGACTCTTACTATTATATGTAACACCACATTATACATATTTAACTTTAATCACTCCCAAAGCTACTTCCTCATTTATCCCCACATCTGATAAGACAGGTAGGGTAACAATCAACCAAGAATGAGGCATGCTGGGAAGGTCAAGGACTTAAGGATGAAGCTCAGCCTAAAATGCCTACCTATTATCTTATTTATACACCTGTGGCAACCAAACAGCAGGTAACAAGCAATTAGTATATACATTAAATGCTACAGGAATCCAGAGGACAAAAGGTCTATGTTGGCTAAGAAAAGTATTGTTAACCCCAGCCATTAACAGATAACACTGACATACTCAAAGCAGTTAAAATGTGTGACTTACCCCAACTTTTATCAATAACCTTTGCATCAGGCACTGTTAGGCACTTAAGTAAAGCATCAAGATGGTATAAACTAAACTTTTATTAAACTATTCTTCACAGCTTCTCAGACACTGAAACCTTCAAACTTATAAATTTTTCTAAGAAAAATCCTTAATAAGCATGTTTCTTTGCTCTCTTGTATAATCTAGTCACTTTCCCCCCCACTTTTATGTAACCTGGCCCACAAACTTACTACTAGAGCAAGCAATTTCTCTCTAGTTCTTACTGAAATATCACCTTGGGCCTTGACTTTTACTCTTCATTTCAGCTCTAAAAGGTTCCAACATTTTGTAGTCTGCCACCTCAGAGCTCCTGTAGTCATGATAGTTAAAATTACCTTACCTAGTAAGGAACGTCACATATCACATACTTGAAAAATGAAATTTGAAGAATAAGCATATCCTTAATAACAATAAAAGAAGTATATCCTTAATAAAATAAGAATAAGCCTATTCTTATTTTTAATCAAACTCAAATATCCTCACTCACCTGCACTACAGGTACATCATCAAAGGCTTTAATAAAATCCTCTTCATCAACAGCACCAGCTCCTTCTTTTGCAGCTATAAAAAAATTAATATTTAAAAAGAAAACCATGTGTTGGAAGAATCTGAATATATACAGTAAAAATTACATTTTGGTAGATTTGTAACCATTTATTTAAAGCTTAATAAAAATTTAGAGCCCTGCATGGGGGGCTCAGTTGGTTGGAGGGTTGTCCCACACACCAAAAGGTAGAGTTTGATCACCAGTTGGGGCACGTATAGGAGGCAACCGATTTATATTTCTCTCTCTCTCTCTCACACTGATGTTTGTCTCTCTCCCTTCTTTCTCTAAAAACCAATAAACATATCCTCGAGTGAGGATTAAAATAAAAATTTAGAGTGTTGTGGAATGGGCAAATATTACTGAATTTTGATAAGGATGAAGTATAGTGATTCTACTATATTATATACACTAGATTAAAGAATTTCAAAAGACTCACTTCCAGCCAAGATGGAGGCGTAGGTAGACACACTGTGCCTCCTCGCACAACCAAAAGAGGAAAAACAACAATTTAAAAAACAAAAACAGCCAGATCTGACAGAAAACTGAACTGAGTGGAAGTCCGACAACCAAGGAGTTAAAGATGACACGTTCATCCAGACTAGTAAGCGGGGCGGAGCCGGGTGGAGAGCACTCGGCAAGACGCGGTATGTGGACCGGTACTGGCAACACTCCGGCCGCCCGGAGGGTCCGTGGTGGGCGCACCTGGCCAAAACGCGGCAGGTGCACTTGGCGAAACCGGGGCTGAGACTGGTGGACTGGGCAGTCCCTCATTCTCGAGCAGATAAACCGGGAGGAAAAGCTGGGGAGCAGAACACCAATGCAGGGAAATAAAGCCTCAAACCACCGAATGAATACACCTGTGGGGGTTGAGGCGGCAGTGGGAGGAACTCCCGGCCTCACAGGAGAGTTCGCTGGGGAGACCCACAGGGACTTGGAACTGTGCAGGCCCGCCCACTCACCCCGGAGCCAGCACAGAGGGGCCCAACTTGCTTGTGGGTAGCTGGGGAAGGGTGGAGAATAGAGCAAGCACCACTGTTCCCTCAGGCCCCGCCCCCCCCAGTGTCACAAGACAATGATGTGGTTTACCCTGCCCTGGTGAACATCTAAGGCTCCGCCCCTTAAAGTAACAGGCACACCAAGAAAAAAAAAAAATGGCCCAAATGAAAGAACACATCAAAGCTCCAGAAAAAATACAACTAAGTGACGAAGAGATAGCCAACCTATCAGATGCACAGTTCAAAGTACTGGTAATCAGGATGCTCATAGGATTTGAAGAAAGATGGCTGCAATTACTTGAACAAATGAAGGATAATATAAAGGAAATGAGGGGAAATCTGCAGGGAACCAATAGGGATGAGAAGGAAACTGGGGCTCAAATCAATGGAGTGGACCAGCAGAAAGAAAACAACATCCAACCAGAAAAGAATGAAGAAACAAGAATTCAAAAAAATGAGGAGAGGCTTAGGAACCTCCAGGACATCCTCAAACGTCCCAACATCCGAGTCACAGGAGTGCCAGAAGGAGAAGAGGAAAACCAAGGGATTGAAAACTTATTTGAACAAATAATGAAGGAGAACTTCCCCAAGCTGGCAAAGGAAATTGACTTTCAGGAAGTCCAGGAAGCTCAGAGAGTCCGAAAGAAGTTGGACCCAAAGAGGAACACACCAAGACACATCACAATTACTTTACCCAAGATTAAAAATAAGGAGAGAATCTTAGAAGCAGCAAGAGAAAAGGAGACAGTTACCTACAAAGGAATTCCCATAAGACTGTCAGCTGATTTCTCAAAAGAGACCTTGCAGGCAAGAAGGGGTTGGAGAGAAGTATTCCAAGTCATGAAAGGCAAAGACCTACATCCAAGAATACTCTATCCAGCAAAACTCTCATTTAGAATGGAAGGGCAGATAAGTGCTTCTCAGATAAGGTCAAGTTCAAGGAGTTCATCATCACCCAGCCTTTATTATATGAAATGTTAAAGGGATTATATAAGAACATAATCAGCAAAAGAAAAAAGCAAGCAAAATATAACCAGAGACATTGAAATTAAGAATAATCCGACAGTAGCCAAAGGGGAGGAGGGAGGGGACAATGAGGGGAAGGATTTTCAGGACACAAGGACACAAGGACACAAGGACAAAACCAAGGGAGAGGGTGAAAGCAAGGGGGGGAGGTGGGTTTGGCTGGGTTGGGGGATGTGGTGGGGGGAAATGCAGACAACTGTAAATGAACAAAAATAAAGTAATTAAAAAAAGAAAAAAGATTTAGATGGTTTATATTCTATAAATGTATAAATCTTTTGAGAGATTCCAATTAACAGATGTAATACAAAATTTAATTCTTCAGGGTATTAGTTTATTTTTAGAAATCTAGCATCACAAACTTATGAAATATTCAAGTTCTAAAAATTTAATAGTTTCATTTGACTTTATATCAGTCTCAAAACATTTTCATTTTCTTTGAACTCATGAGAACTGTGTCAATTTTTCATTTATGCATCAGTAGCAATTTTCCCCTTGTTGTCATAAAATGCTTTGTATACTTCAAAGTTAATTGTTATCATTTAGGATATGAACCACACAATCTTCTGACATCTCATCAGGCTTTTTTCCCTCCTAATAAAGGTTTCAAAATCGGTGTCTATCATCATCCTTATAAACCCTCATTAATGATTTACACTGATCAGTCTGAGCAGTCTTCTAGAGCTTCCTACCAGACAACCTCTCTGGTATTTAGTATCCTGATGGAAGGGCTGTATGGATGACTCCAGCAGCAGTACGTGTGTGCCATCACCCTGATGAACAATCTCACTGAACCTACAGGACAACTGTAAACAGTGGACACTAACACACTGAGATGTGGTGCTGTGTGTCTGTTCTAGCGTTAGAACTTGATCCCACTGAGTAGACAGGTCTCAAGGGCCTCCTCTGTGTAAGGCACTGCGCCACACACCACATATGGAAGAAGACTCCAAGACTGAAGGAATCTGACAAGGAGCTAATAAAGAAATTCATAACCATGGTGGTTAAACAAAATGGGGAAAAGATGAGATCAGGGCTGAAAAGGAGAACAGGGCTGATATTGCTGCATAATTTATACAGCTGGGATTTTTGAAGGAAAAGAAATGGTCTGATCATGCAGAAATTTTCTAAATCTTGTTTGTAGAACTGATGCCACCCAAGAATAGATCAAGAAAATGTATTAGAAGATTGTTCAGCCCTAAGAGAAATGAAGTACTGATACATGCCACAATGTAGACGAACCTCACAGCAATGTGTAACCTGTGACCACAGGCTGCAAGAAGCCCAGGATGGCTGTGAATGTGGCCCAAAACAAAATTGTAAATTTACTTAAAACATTATGAGATCTTTTTATGATTACATGGTTCAATGTGTTTAATGTGTAGCCCAAGACAACTCTTCTTCCAGTGTGGCACACAGATGCCAAAAGTTGGACACAACATTATGCTAATTGACAGAAGCCAGACCAAAGACCACATGTGGTATGATTTCATTTCTCTGAAATACCTAGCATATGTAAATTCCCAGGGACAAAATGTAGATTGGAGATGGTCAGGGACTGGAGGAAGCAAGAAATTGGGAGCAATGTTTACAGGGTATGGGGGTTTTCTTTGGGGGTGATAAAACTGCTTTGGAATTAGAGATGTTAGTTGCACAACACTGTGAATATACTACATGCCACTGACCTGTTACCTTTAAAATGGTTAATTTTATGCTCTGTGAATTTAAGCTCAGTAACAACAAAAAAAATTTTTTTAAATGCATCCCTCAGAGAGATTAGAATGTCACTCTCTGCCATCAGTACAGCTCCTTTAATACATACGCAGATGCTGGTGGCATGGGCGCTACAGCGCTGATCCATCCCGTCAGCACACCAGCACGCTAGGGCTGGTTCAGAAAGCACGAAGGACCAGCGGGAAACAGCATTCTGATGCTCATCCTGACTCCAGCATTAACTTAGCTCACCCAGCAAGCTTAAAAGCCTAATACTAACAGTGAGCACAGTTCTAAGAGGAGTAGCTACATAATATTTTAGAAGTAAAGAAGGAGGAAATTTGCATGTAAATTTACAATGGGACAGCAAAATGAAAGTATATAATAAGAACTCAAACTGTCTAAATTGGGGGTGGTGGGAGAGGAGGTATTTAGAGAGGAAATCTTTGTTAATTAATATTCAAGCCTCAAGGAGCTAATCCCTACCCATGTACTTAAATTCAGTCCCCATACTGATCTCACAAGGAATAATGCTACCTGGAGTAACAAAGCACATTTTAAAGACAAAAGGTACAATCTGACTTCTGGATAGTCTCAGTCTTGATGAACGAAAACTGGCTAGACAGGCCCCATGGTAGCTCCAAGCACTGCTGGATCCCAATAATCCAAAAATGCCATCAGGGTACCCTTTTGGTCAATTTCTTTATCTCTTAGCTATGCTCTTCTCAGTGTGGGTTTCATTCTCCTACAAGCCCTGCTTACCAAAACATGGCAGCACAGCAGCTCAAATTTACATCCAACCATCGCATCAGCATTAACAGCACAGTAATTAAAGAACTGAGAATAGAAACTTTGTGATTGAGAATGCTTCACTTCTGAAGGACACAGGAGGCAAACAGTGCACGTTTGGCTTCAAAAGCTTGCAGAGCTGAACCCACAATGTCACCTGGGGCTTGGTCTTACCTGAAGACTTGGATCCAAGAGTGGATGATCCAAGCCGACGGGTGGTCCCCATTCCAACATTTCTCCGTGAGGTTGTTGGAGCTTTGGATGATGTAGAACTAGCAGAGGAAGGTCTGTTACCATCCACAGAATCTTCATCATCAAAATTTTTATCTGAAGAATAAGAGCAGAAATCATTGTTTTAACAAAAAGTACTTTTTCACCTGAACTTAAAATAACTAGCCTTAGAGTTGAATGGTTTGCCTCCTCTTTGGGAATCTGAGGTACCCATCCAGGGTCTTTTCCAAGCCTAATGCAAATACAAACATCAAGTTTGCTTTCACATACCTAGAACAATTTTCCACCCCATTTTCCAAAATAGAAAACACATAAAGAAGAAGGCAATTTCTCATAAAACCACAACCTAGAAACATTCTGGCATATTTCTGACCATTCTGTCATGCATTTTAAAATAATAGCTGGCATAAGACTATATTATATATCATTTTGGAATACGGCTTATTTCAAATAAATCAATTTTTCAATATGGAAAAAATATACTTCAAACACCTTTTAATGGTTGCATGGTACTCTGTAACTGGAAAATGCCATAACTGAAATACTTTCATTGTTAGACATTTAGGGTGGTTCTAATACCTCATTAGAAATAATATTGTAGGGTCACCAGTTCGATTCCCAGTCAAGGCACATGCCTGGGTTGCGGGCCAGGTCCCCAGTAGGGGCACACGAGAGGCAACCACACATTGATATTTCTCTCCCTCTCTTTCTCCCTCCCTTCTCATCTCTCTAAAAATAAATAAATAAATAAATAAATAACTCTTTTAAAAAATTGAAGAAAAACAGAAATAATATTGTAACACCACCCTACTTGCATTTTTATTTGAACTTCTAACAATTTTAAGAAAAACATCCCTAGAAGCTAAGCTACTGAGACAGAGTATAAAAGTTTTTGATGTATATCACCAAATTTATCTTCAGAGGGATCATATAAACATTTCTCTTTCCTGGGAGTTCAAAGATGTGCCTATTTAGCCACACCATTGTCAAGGTTAATTATCATTTTAAACTTCAACCAAAATTGATAGGTAAAAAAAAAAAATGCCTCTTCAATGTTTCCTTTCTCTTTTAGTGAACATTTTTAAATAAGTTTACTAACTTTTAAATTTTCTAAGCAGCAATGGATCTGACAATATTCCTCAAGTTGTATTTAAAATTAAAAGAAAAACTCTATTTAGGCTTTAAAAAATTAGCATATTTGTAAACAACATTTTGATGACACAAAATTAAAGCTATCATGGTGCACTATATGCACTGTATAGAATACCAAAGGCTTATACCGCATGTGTGAGTCATTCAGAAGGTTAAACAGAGAACTGAAGAGTATTAAAAACTAAAGAAAACTAACACCTGTTGCTCTCAATATTCAAGACTTCTAAAAAAGGGCATTAGATCTTTACCAGTAAGTTGGAAGTAAATAACTGTTGCCCCCAAAACAGATATAAATAACAACCTGTTTTTCTTGATCTATACCTTCTTAGCTCAACTATCAATAGCAAAATCTTGCATCTACTCAGGACCAATGTTCTTTACAACTCACCAACAATCCACTTCAAATTACATGGCTTCTTTTATTCAACATTGTGTGTGTGTGTTGAGGGGGGTAGGGGGAGACCTAACCTTACAAGTGCATATGCTTCTACAAATCAGCTTCCTTCAACATGCCTTTACATTTCCCAGATCACCTTATCAAGGCTATGCTTATGTTGTTTTACATATAGTTCTTTCAATCCACATATCAATTTCTTATTGATTTAGAGTTGGTGGTATATTAACACAGGCTTCCCATGTGAATTCAAAAGGTGATTCTTAAACTGCAGAGCACATTAGTAAGGCCCTTCCCAGAAGTAAAATTTATTCTAATGTAAAGGACAAGAACAACCCACAGGAGAGATCACCCACTGAGCATTCACAGCACTAGCAGTGACAAGGACTCCTCTTAGCCTATTTGTCCTCAAGGACGCTCCAAGAGCATCTGAACCTCTCCACTGTCATTAATTGACCATAATGAAGAACTCCAACAATTATTCTTCTCAGAACAGTAAGAGTTCAGTTGGTGGAAAAGGTTAAGTAATGAATATGAGAAATGACACTATAATGCTTCATTCAAAAATTCATGTAAATCGTCTTTCTAACATAGGCCGGAATGCCATTTCGAACTGCTTTCAGTTATGGAGAATCACTTTTAATGAACCAATTTCACTGGAATTCCTGGGATTTCTTCTTGCAGCAATGATGGCTTAATTCAACCTTCTTGTGTAGCTAAAAACCAGAGAAAATATATAAAACTACTTTCAGACAGGACAGCAGGTAGTGCAGAATTTTGATGCCTGAGAAACAAAAAAACAAGGTGAGCTATATAATCTCTCCTTCTTTCTGCCTGGAGACAGTTTCCAGGCCACAAAGTACAGGGGAACCCAAATTGAACCTGGTAGCCAAGTTGAGAAAATGAAGATCAGAGTTCAGAAAGGCTGAGGTGGCTGAAGTTACAGAGAAGAGTGCTAGAAAAGAGAAAGCTACCCAAAAAGAGAGCTCTAGAAATGTACTAAGTTCAAGACCATGCATTGTGTGGGTGAAATTCTGCAAAGCAGGGCAAAAAATGACCAGGATTCTATAGACCGATTCTCAAAGTTTACACAGAAGATATTCAAGCACTAGTGTTCTGTGTGGCTCAATGGAAACATTCAATAGAGACCTCCGAGAGGGCATGCCTTAGTAGCAGAACTGAACTATTTCTGGAGTGAAGGCTACATTAAACCGGACTGACCAGAGTTTAAAAACAAGACTCAAGGATATTAGAGAGACCTGCAAATAACTTACCTGCCTTGCCAAAACAAAGCATAACATTCTTTAAAGGAGTATTACAAAATGCAGCAAAACAACAATGTAACATTCACAATACACAGCATCTAATCAAAATTTCATAAATACTATGAGAACCAGGAAAATGTGACCTATAATCTGGAAAGGGGGAAAAAATCAGAAAACAGTAATAACAAAGATAATGAAACTAGTAGATAAGAAACATTACAACTACTATAAATATTGGGTTGGCCAAAAAGATCGTTTGGTTTTAAGTAAAACTAAAAAGACACATTTTTCATTTTCACCAATAACTTTATTGAACAACACATTTACCAATTTGTTCTACTATCTTTTGGCATCTTTCAGTCAACTTCATAATTTCATCTTCCCAAGACTTTTTAGCTTTTTGAGCATAGAACTATTCTAGGTGCCTTTTTGCAGTCTCCCAGGGAATTAAAAATTTTCAATTAAGAGAATTTTGGGAAGACCGAAATAAATGGAAATCCATAGGTGCACTGTCTGATGAATACAGCGGACGAATCAGAACTTCCCAGTCAAGTGCAACAGTTTTTGCCTGGTCATCAAAGAAACATGGGGTCTTGCACTATCCCGATGGAAGATTATGTGTTTCTGTTGACTAATTCTGGCTGCTTTTCGCCGAGTGCTGCTTTCAGCTGGTCTAACTGAGGGCAGTACTTGTTGGAATTAATTGTCTGGTTTTCCAGAGCTCAAAAAAGAGGACTCCCTTTCAATCCTACCATATATACAACATCACCTTCTTTGGATGAAGACCAGCCAGCCTTTGGTGTGGTTGGTGGTGGTTCATTTCGCTGGTCCTACAATCTTGTCATTCCACATTATTGTAAAGTATCCACTTTTCATCACCTTTCACAATTCGTATTTTTCATTACATTTAAATAGAGAATCACATGAGGAAATATAGTCAAGAAGATTTTTTTCGTTTAACTTAGGTGGAACCCCAAAAGCAAAGTAATTAACGTAACCAAGCTGGTGACAATGATTTTCGACAGTTGATTTGGAAATTTTGAGTATATCGGCTGGCTATCTCCCACGTGGCAGAACACTGACTGTTCTCAATTAATGTCTCAATAGGATCGCTATCAACTTCAACTTATCTACCCGACTGTGGAGCATCATCCAGCAAGAAATCTCCAGCCCATAACTTTGCAAACCACTTTTGACACATTCAATCAGTCACAGCACCTTCTCCATACACTGCACAAATCGTTTTCTGCATTTCAGTTGCATTTTATTCTTGAAATAAAAAAGCGTAACATGCTGAAAATGTTGCATATCTTCTTCCATCTTCAGTAATAAAGTGGCTAAATAAAAATTCACCAATATTTTTTAAATACAGGCTGATATGACAGCTGTCACAATACAATCTATGAAAATTTTTTCAAATGAAGTTATAGACAACTAAGCACTACTAGAGCCATCTAACAGAAAAACTCAAAACACATTTTTTGGCCAACCCACTATGTTCAATTAAAGGAATACATAGACATAATGAGACAAAAGAAATATTTTTTTAAAGAACCAAATGGAACTTTTATAAATTAAGAAAACATAGTACCTGAAATGAGAATTGCATTGAATGAAATTAACAGATTAAACACTGCAGGGCAGAAGAAAAAAACCATGGAATTTAAACACACAGCAATAAAATTTAACCAAAATTAAGCTCTGAGATGGGAGAACAGGGCTGAAAAAAAATAAGTCTCAGAGGGCTGTGGGATCATATCGAGCAGTCTAACACACATAAAAATGCATTCCCAGCATGGAGCAAGAGAGGGAAAAGACACATACAGAGGAATAAATAATGGCAGACTTCGTCAGAAACTACATGTGATAGAAGACATTAAAATGACATCTTGAAAATGGCTAAAAGTATAAATGTAGAATTCTATATGCAGCAAATATATCTTTTAAGAATAAAGGCTAAATAAAAATTTATTCAAACAAACAAAAAAAGAATTTGTCACCAGGAGACTGCCCTACCTGCACTCCAAATGTGAAAAGAAGATCTTCAAGCAAAAATAAAATGGAAAATGGAAACAAATTTACATAAAGAAATGAAGCACACTGAAGACAGTAAATACATGAAAAATATATAAGACTTTCCCCTCATGTTTTGATGACTGCAAAAGATAACTGACTGTTTAAAGCAAGAAAAAAACACTCAACATTTAGTTTCTACTCTTTATAGTCTCATGTTATGGGCAGATAACCTCGTGGCCAGAGAAAGGATATACACTGACTTATGCATAGATAGCAGTTTACATATATGCTGCTGTGTAGGACGCCACACAAACAACTGGGGAAGCATGAAGAAAACGGAAACAGTTCAGACTCTGTCCTTAAAGAGCTTATATTTTTAAAAGATAATTATAACTTGTCCAGATTTACTGAAGATTTCATATAAAGGTGTGCTGCAGTGAAAAAGCATATGTTTCATCTCCAATTTCTGTATCGGAACACCTCCCAAGGAAGGGAAGGACGGAAAAAGCGTATTGAGCAGCCAATGTAGAGTTTTTAAAAACAGAGCTCTAGTAGTCCCACTCAGTCCTTACCTACCCTTTGGAAACAGATTTCCTGATCTGATTTCCTGACCGGATTAGTGAGAAAGGGGATGCAGGAGTTAAGCAGAATGATGTCAATGAGAAGTGATGACAGTTGAAACCCAGACAGCTAATCATAAAGTATAAAAGCAAACACACATAAAGAAAACTCCACAAGTCCAAACTGCTTAGAATGCCAGTGCCAATAGAGAGGTCCAATCACATTTATACAATTTAAGAGCACAATAGCAGGTGTTCAAATTACTACCCTGTACCATCAAGATTAAACTATTTTCCATGTGCTCTGTTAATCAAGAAAGTAATTCATATTTTCTATCTGAATTAGGAATTCAGGGAAATAAGTAAAACAGTGAGCACAGTTGTTTTTTTTTTTAAATATTTATTTTCCAGACTAACTGTTGGACACACTACTTTACCTTTAGACATACTTCGCCTCAAAAGGTGTTGGAGAATAAAAGCCAATTAAACCTCTTTGAAAACTAATATGCTATTAAAAATATGTCTACCTTATGTTTCCCAGCTTTTTTTTTTTTTTAAAGATTTTATTTATTTTCAGAGAGAGGAGAAGGGAGGGAGAAAGAGAAATGTATGGCTGCTTCTCACATGACCCCCACCGGGGACCTGGCCCGCAACCCAGGCATGTGCCCCGACTGGGAATCGAACCGGGACCCTCCGGTTCCCAGCCCGTGCTCAATCCACCGAGCTACACCAGCCGGGGCTTGTTTCCCAGCTTTTTATAAAGACATTAAAATCAAATTAAAAAGGAGGCTGGAGCCCTGGCTGGTATAGCTCAGTGGACTGAGTGCCAGCCTGCGAAGCCAGGAAGTCACTGGTTTGATGCCCAGTCAGGGCACATGCCTGGGTTGCAGGCCAGGTCCCTCGTAGGGGGTGCTCAAGAAGCAACCACACACTGATATTTTTCTCCCTCTCTTCCTCCCTTCCCCTCTCTAAAAATAAATAAATAAAATCTTAAAAAAAAAAAAAAGGAGGTTAGACTCTCAAAAAGGTTCCCAGTTTCAGATAACTGGGTATATCTTCTTATATAGAAGGTACCATTCCTTAACTAAACAAAGAAGCTGTATCTGCAACAGCACAGTGAGTAGAGTAGATCCAGTCAAATCCAGTCCAGGATAAGTAACCTCACAGTCCAGCTTCTAATATAGTTCAGTATTTCTCAACCAAAGCAATCCATAGTGAACTCTACCAGTCATTTAAGTTCCCATTTTCTTTAGGCTTTACAGCTTAAGCAGACATCTGAAAGTACAGCCTTTTTCCCTAGAGCTTTAAATAAGGCAAAAACATGCATGACAGTGAGTATTTTTAGCTATGAAATGTTCTGCTATTATTATCAATTAAGATTCTTCACACAATAAGACAACTTATATTACAGAGAAAATGGTCTTACAGGATTAGTTTTCCCTGAGCCCAAAGAAATGATTAAATCTATCTCTAGCCACTCTTGCAAAGGCTGTCATCTAAGAGTCACTTCTCTTACGGGACACTCCATGGTACAAATCTGGAATAAGGTAATCAAAACTTTCAGTTCCCAGCCACCATCACCTCCTTTAATCCTTTTAAAAAATTTACCTGAACTCCATTCTTCCCTTTATAGTACTGTGATATTTGAAAATGATTCATAAATTCTTTTTATTTTTTAAATATACTTTATTGATTCTGCTATTACAATTGTCCCATTTCTCCCCTTTTATTCCCCTCCGCCCTGCATACTCCCTCCCACCCACATCCCCTACCCCCTTGCTCATGTCCATGGGTGGTACTTAACAAGTTCTTTGGCTATTTCCCATACTATTCTTAACCTCCCCCTGTCTATTTTGTACCTACTATTTATGCTACTTATTCCCTGCATCGTTTCCTTCACTCCCCAAGCCCCCCACCCCCAATGATAACCCTCCATATGATCTCCATTTCTGTGATTCTGTTCCTGTTCTAGTTGTTTCCTTAGTTTGTTTTGTTTTTGTTCTTAGGTTCAGTTTTTAATAGTTATGGGTTTGTTGTCATTTTACTGTTCATAGTTTTGATCATTTTTTTTTTCAGATAAACCCCTTTAACATTTTATATAATAAGAGCTTGGTGATGATGAAGTCCTTTAAATTGATCTTATCTGGGAAGCACTTTATCTGCCCTTCCATTCTAAATGATAGCTTTGCTGGACAGAGTAATTTTGGATGTAGGTCCTTGCCTTTCCTGACTTCATATACTTCTTTCTAGCTCCTTCTTGTCTGCAAGGTTTCTTCTGAGAAATCAGCTGATAGTCTTCTGGGAACTCCTTTGTAGGTAACTGTCCTTTTCTCTTGCTGCTTTTAAGATTCTCTCCTTACCTTTAATCTTGGGTAATATAATAATGATGTACCTTGGTGTGTGCTTCCTTGGGTACAACTTCTTTGGGAGACTCTGAGCTACCTGGACTTCCTGGAAGTTTATTTCCTTT